>CM041780.1:115763765-116046678 GCA_023374045.1 Limonium bicolor
TGTCCTTCATCGGTATGAATCGGGCCACCTTGGTCAGTCGGTCAACAACGACCCAAATCATATTCAGACCTCCCCTTGTAGGCGGAAGCCCTACTACGAAGTCCATGGAGATATCATGGAACTTCCACTCAGGCACTGGCATTGGCTGTACCATACCACCCGGCTGTCGGTGCTCAAACTTGACCTTCTGACAAGTGAGACACCTCAACACATAGTCATTCACATCTTTCTTCATTCCAGCCCACCAAAAATATCTTTTCATACCTTTATACATCTTTAAAGCTCCGGGGTGAATCGAAGTAGTAGAACAATAGGATTCACTCAGTATGCGCTCCTTCAGTTCAGCGCTACTCCTCGGAATACACAGTCGGCCATTAAGCCTAATTAGGTCATCATCGTGGAGTCGGAAGTCATACTTCTGACCCTCGAACGTGCCATCAATAAGCTTCTGCCTGATCTCCAACATATGCTGATCCGTCATCTGAGCACTCCACACCTCTTCAACCAAGCTAGTATGAGAGACTAGCGAATGGAGAGAGTGTGCTCGGCGACTCAATGCGTCAGCTGCCACATTTGCCTTACCCTCTTTGTACTGTAAATTGATGTCGTAGTCGTTTAAGAATTCGACCCACCTTCTTTGTCTCATGTTCAACTCCTTCTAAGTGAACAAGTACTTCAAACTCTTGTGATCGGAATAAATTGTCACGCTTACCCCATACAAATGATGTCGCCATATCTTCAATGTGAAGACAATGGCACCCAGTTCTAAATCGTGGGTAGGGTAGTTCTCTTCGTGCTTTTTCAGCTGTCGGGAGGCGTTTGCCACGACCTTCCCGTGTTGCATCAATACACAACCCATACCTCTTCCGGACGCGTCGCAGTAGACCTCAAAACCCTCTGTACCGTCTGGTATAGTCAGGACTGGTGCAGATGTTAGAGCATCCTTGAGACTCTGAAAAGAACTCTCACAGTCGACTGTCCACTCGAATGGTGCATCCTTTTTCATCAAGGAAGTCATCGGCTTCGAGACACTGGAGAAGTCCTTTACAAACCTCCTATAATATCCTGCCAGACCGAGGAAGCTCCGGATGTCGGTAACTGTCTTCGGCCTAGGCCAGGTGCGCACTGCATCTATCTTTGCCGGATCAACCACATGACCAAGAAAGGATACTTGGTTCAACCTAAACTCACACTTTGAAAATTTAGCATACAACTGATTCTTTCTCAACGTTTGCAACACACTTCTCAGGTGGCTTTCGTGCTCACCCTTCGATTTCGAATACACAAGAATATCGTCGATGAAGACTACCACTGATTTGTCCAACTGGTCTTGGAACAAGCGGTTCATTAAGTCCATAAACTTAGCTGGTGCATTAGATAAACCAAACGGCATAACCGTAAACTCATAATGTCCATATCTGGTTCTGAATGCGGTCTTCTCAATGTCAATGTCAGGGATGGCAATCTGATGGTATCCGGATCATAGATCTATCTTGAAGAACACTGATGCTCCTTTCAGCTGATTAAATAAGTCGTCGATGCGTGGTAAAGGATAACGGTTCTTCACTGTAACTGCATTCAGCTCTCGATAATCGATACAGAGGTGGAGAATACCGTCCTTCTTCTTCACGAAGAGGACCGGCGCTCCCCATGGTGAAACACTCGGGCGGATGAATCCCTTGTCGAGTAGGTCTCTCAGCTGCTCCTTGAACTCTGTCATCTCTGCTGGAGCCATACGATAAGGCGCCTTCGCAATTGGTCCGCTACCCGGAACAAAATCGATCTCAAACTCAACTTCCCGTGCGGCGCATGCCCGGCAGTTCCTTAGGAAAGATATCAGGAAACTCCGACACTACCGGCACATCTGGGCTAAACTCTGGGTCTCTCTCTATGTCCTGGACATAGTAGAGGTATACATCATTCCCTCGTCGTAACTCACGATACATGGCCATGGCGGTGATGATCTGAGTCGAAGGCTCCCTGGGCCTCTGGCGGTATGATATGGAAACCCCAGACGGACTCCGAAGAAGCAGACGATGCTCGGCACACAGGATTCTGCCCTTGTACCGCTCCAACCAGTTCATCCCGACAATCACATCAAAACCAAGTCCCTCGAACTCTATCAAGTCGATCGGAAACTCTTCATCTCTGATTTGTACAATAGCATCTCGGTGGTAGCGGGTACACCTGATCCGCTCTTTCGACGGGAGAGTGACTAGAAAGTCTGGCATCTCTTCACCGTCTAACCCCAGCCTCTTCGCAAAAGATAGCGAGATAAATGTATGTGAGGCTCCGGAGTCGAACAAGATTGAAGCGTCCATGCCATTGATTGGAAAGGTACCGGTGAGGATTGTGCCGCTCTTGCTGGCTTCTGCCTTATTGCAGACACTCAGTATACCTCCCGTTCCGAGTGCACAGCCTAATTCATTGGCAAACTTATAAGTATACGGTAATAACACAATTGATATACTTCAAACAACTCCACTTTATTCATTAACATTCTCTTTACACCATAAGTTGGTTTACATTGTTGACATAACTAACAAATACAACACCCTTAACATACACTGGCTTAACACATTACATGGTTACACAAGGCTTTAAAATTGCCTGAAGGTCAAATTCAAACGTCCGGGTTTCATGTGTGTGGCATTGATCACTGTCGAAGGTGCGGTATTCAGTTTGATCTTCTTGATACCATGGTATAGCATCCTTGACTGCCCACCCATGATTAGCACATCTCCTGATTTCAACACTAACTTCTTTGCGAGATCAGCACGCTTCTGCTCGCCATATATAAACATTGCGGTATCACCAATGGACCAAGACACCACGGGTACTCCCTTACTTAGAGACTCGGGTGACTCGTCCTTATCTTGGTGTAACCCTAACCGTCCACCTTTCTGGTAGAAGTTCACAATACATAAGTCTGCTTTAACACTTGGTATTGAATCCGACTCAACTTGCTGAGCAATTTCCACGGCGTGGTTAATGACCGCAAGGAAATCCTCAGGTATCCTCGGTACAGTTGCTCCATCTTCAACTCGCTTTTCTTGATATGTCTTGGTGTAAGGATTCCAGTCCTTACCCTTGCACATCATCTTCAATTTCATCTTTGATCCGCTCGGGTATTCGGGTGTGTAGAAACCTCCAGGTGCTGCTCCCAGTTCGTCGCATCGTCGGATGATGTGGATTTGTGCTTCGGGTGTCAGGTATCCATTTAAGAGTATCATACCTGGCTGGATAATCTGACATTGCTCCATTGGAAAGTCGGTGATGCTGATGGTGGTTTCTTCAGGGTTTGGTGCGGGTGGGGTTGGATAGCAAATATTGAAGGTTCCTAAGTTTTCAAATTACTTATTTTAGGTGACTTTCACATTATACTTTAATTCTTTACTCACATGGTTGTACATTTAGACTCACTAACACACATGCATGAAATGCGGTATGCAATCACTTATTTCATTCAACGGTTTAGGCGGTACTTGGTCTAGAAGAGGGCCCTGGTGCCTCAGACCGGTCCACCACATTCAGGGCGGCCTTGCCAGATCCCGACCCTTTCCCCTTCTGGGAATCGGTGTACCTCTGATCTGCGGGTGGCTGATTAGCTGTCTTCGGGCCATCGGTGATCGCAGCGGCCTTACCCTTCCACTGCCCCTTGGGCTTGTAGTTTCTGCCATTCGGGTTCTGGAAGCACTCGTAGTCACGATGCCCCATCTTCTTGCAGAATCGGCACTGCACATCGTTGCCCTTGCAGTCTTTGCCGGGGTGGTCTCCGTTACACCACTTGCAGTAGTAGTGGCGATCGGATCCAGATCCCGCGCTAGCTGCTAACACATTACACATTCAGTACACACTTCACATTATAACATCACACACTTAAACTTGGTATTCAGAACTAATTATTTACCCTTGAATGGTTGAGAGTGCAGGGGCTTAGCCGCATATGCATAGGTGAGCTGCAACGGCTCCTCAGCAGTGGTGGTCTGGGCCTGGCCCTTGCCACCCTGTTGCTATCCTTTCTGGGACTGGGGGTATGACTTTTTCTTCTTCCCTCCCCCGTACCCTTGTGTGCTTTGACCCTCGCTCGTGGCCTTGCGCTTGAGCGCATTCTCCTCGTCCCTCAGACGGACGGTGATCTCTACTATAGCAGCGGCATGATAGCACTCCTATTATTTAGGGTGTTAGTTATGCCCCGCCAAACAAACTCACATTTACATTAACACATTGTACATACTTATTCACATCACATTGTAGTTCCATTACCTGCAAAGTAGTATATCCGGTTCGCCCCATACCATAGCGTAGGCGGTAGCTCAGTCCGTTGTAGAAACGGTTCACCAGAATCCGGTCTGAGTAACCCAGATCTGGTAGCAGGTGGATAAGTCCGATGAAAGCGGAGTAGTACTCATCTACCGTCATCTTATCCCCTTGTCTCAGGTTGTCCAACTCTAGGCGCTTAGCCTCTTGCACGTGTATCGGGTAGTACTTGGCTCGCAGCAGAGCCGTGTACTCCCTCCACTGAAAGGTAGGATCAGCAACTCTGCCCTCCCTTACCAGCTTCCACCAACTTTGTGCCGAACCCTTCAAGTAGTAAGCGGCAAGTCTAACCTTGGCACCAGCAGGCACCGCCAAGGTCTCGAAGGCGGTCTCCATCTCGGAGATGTACGCCTCCAACTTACGAGGATCAGTCTCTCCACTAAACGACGGGGTCTCAAATCAGCCAACGCCTTGACCCAGTTGGTCTCTCGTGGCGGTGGCAGTGGTGGCTGAACTTCGGGCTGTTGCCCCTGCTGTATCGTAGCTACCAATTGCGGGACCATCTGGGCTACGGCGGCCGCTACAGCGTCGGCCATGACTTGTGCTGTAGTATTCTCTCCCTGGTTCCCCGTATCTCCAATACCGCGCCCGCAGCCTCGACCTCGTGGTCTACCTGACATTTGAATTCACACGAACATTCATTAGCATTATGCTTGCACACTTATCGGTTCCAACGGTTGTAACGTCTTCCCGACAATAAGGTATCTCCACACTTAGTTAGCGGTTAACCTTTCCACGACTGCTCGCTTAGATAACTATGGTTAGGTTTCCTAACTCGGTATGTTCCCAAGCTCGGTATTCTATTCATCAGAGCGATACTTCGCTCTGATACCACTTTTTGTAACACCCCTACAATGCACTTAACAACTAACCGAAATCGCAGCGGAAATAAACAACTAAACAATAACTAAACGGTTCGGTGCTACAACGCCGTTAACCACCCACGTGGTTAACAAGGCAAATTAACAAGTGTATCGGTCTAATGATCAGACTCCCGAGCATTAGGTACTAACATCCATAAATATACATAACCAACAATACCGAGTATTTACATCACAACGTCACTGTAAACTGTAAACCATAAACTGCCACTGTAAACTGTCAACAACCGCCACTGTCAAAAATAACGGCGCCAAAATATAATGCCACGGGAGCACAGGCGCATCCCGGGCTCAACATCCAAAATAACCAAAAGTATAACACGACCTAGATCTACAGCCACTCAGCTTCTTCGATCCTCATCCTGCAATATAAATATGGAGCCCCCGAGGGGGTCAGCAACCCTTGGCTGGTATGGTTAACGCGCAGCCCATCGGCTACCGGGATACGCGCAACTACTTGTCATGATAACATGGCATTGATTTTAAACAACAACATAAATATAACATAGCAAGGGATTTTGCATAACACAACAACACACATAACATGACAAGAACGGTTCACTTTAGGAACCAAACCAACATAGTCAGATCACATGGAGAGCCTAGAGAATGTTGCCAGACTCATGCAAAGCTCGTTACATAACTCGTTACTGTCCTGTTAGAGTGAACGGATAACTTAACCCCAAGGTGCGTCAGATATAGTAATCCAAGCACACCGAACAAACATAGTATGCCCCTGTGGCCCGACGTGAGTCAGTAAAATAGCCTTGGATAAGCTAAAGGGAAGGCTGAAAACCAAAGTGGAAACAACCATAACATACACAGAGAATCGAACCGGTTATGTCATCGACTCCCATACTCGCACGCGTGGCCGGAACTACCGGACTCCTCACTCCCCGGTTAGCACTTGTTAGAAGTTCAACATTGAACTCAATAAACAAATCACAAACAAGTGGTTAAGTCTTGTTAGACACACACAAAGGGAAATGAGTCACACCTTAACAACACAATAATATTAACAATTGTAAACTCATTACATGACTTAAGTTTTACAAGGTCATAAACACACTAAAAAACAAACAACACACAAGCCGGTGTAAACCAGTAGGCAACAGACTGCAAGAAAACCATACCTTGGTCCCTGCTGTGATTGTCTTCCACCGTTGGAGAATCCTATACACATTTAGTAACGTCGGTTAATTAACGTACTAGACCTTTATTAATTTGTTACTTCCAATTTCTAGTTTATTTTACTTTCACACTTTGTTATAACTTTTTCACCGTTTTAATTGTCATTATAACCCACCTGACATGTCTTAAACAACCTTATAACATCATTACTAAATAATCACCATCATTAGACGTCGGTTTCTAACCTTAAACAAAGTTTTTTGGTCAAAACAGTACCCTGTCCAAACTTGTGTCCGAGTCTCCAAAGTTCGGACATAGGTCGAGACTCAAAGGGTGAAACCAGACGAAAGTCCGAACATGTGTCCGAGCTTCCAAAGTTCGGACACAGGTCAAAGCAAAATCAGAGAAAAGAGATGGGTGTGTCCGAACTTCTGTCCGGACCTACAAGTCCGGACACCATTCGAGACTTGTAAGCCAGACTCGTCCTCGCACCCCGTCCGAACATCAAAGGTCGGACGGTAGTTCGGACATCACTTAAAACCCAGAAAATTTAAACGCAACAAGGCATGTCCAAGCTTCCAAATTCGGACGGAAGTTCGGACGTGTCAGAAAACTCATCTTCTATACCCTTAAACACTTACTCATTTCCTACCAAAATCCCCAACACTTATATTGTTTTCTCTTTAGATTTCTAAGTGGTGTTTCATACCTATAATAACCATTATGCCAAAATATTTCCTCAACACTAACATCATCTCCCAAGCATCTTTTCTTACAAATCAAACTCCTTATGTCATTCTTGAAATTCTTTTACCAGTTTATACTTTCTCTTTGTTTACCAAAGTTTGCATAAGTCTCAACACAACTCCAAAAATGAATTTGGTGTATTCCAAAACACTCATTTGATTTCTAATCCTCCAAGATAATACCTAAGTCCTTTTTGCATTCTAGAACACCTCATTACATGGTTCTTTCTCTAGTAAAATACTTATTCATTTCTAACACTTCCTAGTTCACCAAAGCTTATTTAAACACCTTGAACTTCTTATACATTACCTAATTTTTTGACATGGGTTCTACTAACATCTTGTTACACCAAAACACATAGTCTTCACCATTAAACATCCAAGGACACTTCAATCCATCAACAACATTCTTATACACAAATTTCATCTAAACTACACTACTTCATAATATAGTGCATTATTTAAATTGCTTGGCACTTAGGCCCTTAAATAGCATGGCTCTTAGGCCCTTAAAATGCATAAACCTTAAACACTGAATTTCCCACAATATATTTGCCTTTGACCTGCAAATACATACAACAACACATATGCCCTTTAATAGTCTCCTTGAGAACATTTTACTAAGTCATTCACCATTGGCTCCTTAGGTAGTTTTAACAAGCAACATAAGCTCATTTCTCCTAAGACTTTAAACTACATTAGGTTAACACATTTGCCTCTTTTCCTCACAAACTTCTTTCTTGTTTCCTTGACTAAAATCGGTAAGGCTTTTAGTTGCTTGTCAACTTCTAATCAATATACAAGCAATGTAATGAGTATTCAAGCTTCATGCTTCATCTCATTATAAACCCTAGGTTATATATTGTCTTAAAACATTAAGGTGATTGTTTTACCTTGGAAATGGAAGAGAGTTTGAATATGTAGCAAGAGAGGACTCCACCAAGCCCTTGGAAGATTCAAATGAAGCTAGAACAAGGCAAGAGAAAACACCATGAAGAGGTGATTTTCGGTCAACACTAAAACATGAAGGAAATGTTGTTTTTCTTGGTTTTTCCTTACCTTGAAGCAAAGGTGATCAACAAGGCATAAAAATATAAGCTCAAGCTCCTTCAATGGTGGATCTCCATGGCACCGAAATGGTGGTCTTGAAGTTTTAAAAGGATGAAGTTGAAGAGCTTGGCAAGACTAAGAGAATGGTGGTCTTGGTTTTTGATTTGGTAAATGGAGCTAGGAGATATAGACAATGGAAGATGGAGATGAGTATGGTGCTGTAGCAAAACCGTGTATGGAGGAAGAAGAGAGGTTGGAGGCGTGGGAAATGAAGAAGGAAAGAAGAGAATGAATAAGACTTAGTTAGTTTAGATATTTAAGTAAAAGTAAATAGTGATTTACTTTATCAATTTTCTATCTTATCAAATTAACAAGGGGATGACTCATCCCTTATAAGAAAAACGCCCCCATTATATAATAAGGGGTATTTTAGTATTTTTTGACCAATTAACTTACTTATACTGACTTATGTTATAAACTAGCTTAATTTAGTTACTATTCACAAAACAAGGCACATATTTGTGAAATTTTTGATTTCTCATTGATTTAGACTTCCTAATGTGATACTAAGTAGTACATGTTAATTAAAGAGTAATGATGGACATTTAGCCACTCAAAACTCATTTACAAGACAATTTTTCAAAAATGTGCTTTACGACTCCTTAAAGCACTTTTTGTGTTTTAACTTGTTTTCAAGCTTGGTTTTCTTTGGTAATTTTTTATATATATATATATATAAGGTCTTGGTAAGCTCATTAGGTCTTAACCAAGACTATCTCAAGCTTAGAGCACATTTTCGCCCATATTGACTTTAAGGTAATTAATTGTGTTTTCTATGGTTTAAATTGTTTACTAATGTTTCTAAGACACTTTTTTGTCTTATTATACCATATTTTAATGTTTAAACAACATACTAAGGTTTGGGGTATTTCCCTGATTTCACCAGTCCTTATTTGGTGAACAATTATTATATACTTTTATTTGGTTTTATGTAATGTTGTTGAATTTTTGAATTATTATTCTAAGCAGTATACTTTGTTTGTAAACTTGTTGAATCTGGTGCTATGTTGGGCACTTTGTGATATTTTGTGGAGCACTTGCTGAACTTGGATCGATATAATTTTTTGCAACAATGTTGTGGGCATGTAGTACTACACTTACACAAATTTATAAGATCAACAGATGTCAATTGGTACTTCTAACAATATGCCAAACGTAGCACCAGCATGCTGTTTTTACTAACTTAATTACGATGCATGTTGAGCACTTTGGGCATTTTTTTGGAGCACTTGCTGAACTTGGATTGATCTAATTTTTGGTAAAAATTGTGTGGGCATTTAGTACTACACGTACACAAATTTACAAGATCAAAGGATGTCATTTGGTACTTCTAACAATATGCCAAACGTAGCACCAGCATGCAGTTTTTTCTAACTTAATTACGGTGCATGTTAGGCACTTTGGGCATTTTATTTGGAGCACTTGCTGAACTTGGATCGATCTAATTTTTTGCAACAATGTTTTGGGCATGTAGTACTACACTTACACAAATTTACAAGATCAGCGGATGTCATTTGGTACTTCTAACAATATGTCAAATGTAGCACCAGCATGCAGTTTTTACTAACTTAATTACGGTGCATGTTGGGCACTTTGGGCATTTTTTGGAGCACTTGCTGAACTTGGATCGATCTAATTTTTTGCAACAATGTTGTGGGCTTGTAGTACTACACGAATTAGAAATAAAGTGTTTGATACTTTGGATATACCTAGGTAATTCAGTAAATGACTGCTCCCAATCACCATAGACCCTTCTTATCGCTTCAGCACGACCTAACCAAGCTTTCTTGTAGCTGATATTCCTTTTATATTCTGAACGGATAAGTTGAATCACAATCTTCACTTGTAGTGCAGGGTTCTCTTTGACCCTTGGTATCATGACTTCTGCTATGAAATTGTAAGTAAAAAAACGATCATTACTCTCGTCTTGGACTGGAGCGCATGTGTGCGGACTGAATTTCCGTACTCGCCATTCAAATGAATTCTTTAACAGCGCAGCTCGAAATCTGAAACTGCACCCTTGTCGGCACCTTAAGGAGTAAATTTTTCTGTTATTCTCGGGGGCAATGAAATCTACATTTCTCTCCAAGTGATACTGTTTCACAGCCATCACAAGAACATTTTTATCAACAAATTTTTGCCCTTTGACGAACTCATGACCTGGCCTCCAATACGGCACCCCACGTCGATCAATGTCGGATGGTATCTGACTTATGGCCTCAAGATCCACCTGCAATGAGAATGACGCTGAAGGAGTGTACGGTGTGGAGGGCCCAGCTTCATCCACTATGTCATCGTCATTTGGTAAATCTTCTGGCTCCATCTCAGAATCATCATCCGAACTCTAGAGATTTTCATCTTCAGCTTGCTGATGCTCGGAAAAATCATCGTCGGTTTCATTGTCTTCCTCTAGAGAAGGTGTAGTTACATGCTCGAATTCAACTTGCACAGCCATGTTGTTCAGCAAATCTGAATTCTTGATGAATAAGTTGATATCATCAGCTTCACCTGAGAATCGCTAGTAATTTTGAGTGGAAGATAAGAACAATTTGGATATTTGTTCTCCAACTTTCTGCAAAGCATGCAGGTGATAACATAATCTCCCCCTAACTCCAAGTCGACAAGATTTTTGACAGTTTCTTTGAAGGATTGAAATGTGGAAAACTCTGGAATTTGACAATGGATAAATCTCGACCAATGGGATATATGAAAATATACACCATCTGCGTTGTATTTAAGATCTACATTCACATAAAGAGTGCATGGGATATCCATCTCAAGTATGTGTAGCAAATGGGGAAGACTGTGGAATGTGTAAAGGTGTGGACTGAATAACATATTTTGATTTTGCAGAGAACAAAGTAGCAAGAAAGTAGTCACTAGTAGAAAAAAGTTTTTATACCACGGTTATTTTGCTCAAAAACCACGGTTGAAAACCGTAGAATATACTCCCGTCGCATATAGGAAAATTGAGTATAAATGACGGTTCAAAACCGTCATTTTAAATATGATCTAAAAACCACGGTTCTGGAACCGTCATTTAAAAGCTTCATTCGCGCGGATGTTACCGACTTTATATGATGGTTATACATGAAACCGTGGTTTATTCTTCACTATAAATGACGGTTGTAGTCAATAACCGTCATTTACAGTGAAGAATAAACCACGGTATTGTGTATAACCGTGGTTTATAATCTTCAAAATTTTTTTCCGACTATAAATGACGGTTGCACCAATAACCGTCATTTATAGTCTGTGAATTTTTTTATAATCCCAGCATTCAATCTCGTGTGCGACAGATAGCTAATCATTGATTTTTAATCGACAGATATGTGCCTTGTTTGTGAATTATGGTTGCAATATCTAGAGTCAAGAAGAATGAAGAGGTGCAGTATGTTCCCGGTTCGACTATGGGTTGCAAATGTTACCGTGAGGTTTGAAGAGAATGGATGAGACGCATAGAAATGTTGCTTGTTCGCCAGTTAGAGTTGCAAAAATTACTGTGAGTGAAGATGAGGAAGAAACGCAGAGCATGTTCTTTGTTCGCCGGCGTGGGTTGCAAAATTACCGTGAAATATAGAGAATGAAGAAGAGGCACAGAGCTTGTTCCTTGTTGCCGGTGTGGGTTGCAAAATTACCCTACAAACTAGAGAATGAGGGAGAGGCGCAAAGCATGTTCCTTGTTCGCCAGTTAGGATTGAAAAATTACCGTGAGTACTGAAGAGATCTGGGAGAGGCGCAGAGCAGTTCCTTGTTCTCTAGTTTAGGGCTGCAAAAAATTACCATGTAAGAAGATATAAGAAGAGAATAAATAGAGGCGTGTACGTGTTTTTCCGTCAAAATTAAAATTCCCGCTTAGAGGCGGTTTAATTTCAGCAATAAATTTAGACTTTAAATGACGTTCTGGGGGAACCGTCATTTATAGTACTCCCTCCACTGAGTATAAATGACGGTTAAGGGGGAACCGTCATTTATACTCAGTGGCACGATACTATGAATGACGGTTCACCCAGAACCATCATATATAGTCAGTGGTGTGACTGATTATAAATGGTTCCCCATAACCGTCATTTATACTTAGTGGCGCGATACTATAAATGACGGTTGCCCCATAACCGTCATATATAGTCAGGGGTGTGACTGATTATAAATGACGGTTCCCCCAGAACCATCATTTATACTCAGTGGCGCGATACTATAAATGACGGTTCACCCAGAACCGTCATATATAGTCAGGGGTGTGACTAAGTATAAATGACAGTTTGCAAATAACCGTGGTTTAAAGGCCGTGGTATTAAAGCTTTTTTCTACTAGTGAGTAAGGTAGTAGAAAGGAAGTAGCAAATGTTGGGAGAGAGAGGAGATTATTTATAAATGCTCCAACAACAAACTAGCCGTTATGTGACCGTTGGAGATTTGTACTGAAGCCGATAATTCAATTATCAGCTTCCAGATGCTGATAATTGAATTATCAGCTTCTATACAAGCAAAAAAAACCCGTTTCCGGGGAATAGAAGGACAATGGCACTCTCTGGGGAATTGAACCCCCCCCCCCCCAACCACCCGCTTCCGGGAAATTTTCCAATTCAAACCAATATTTCACATCACACATATCCGAGGGTCACACAATTTTGGTAAGCATAACTGTTAGGGTCGGTGAGGATTTTATAAGACAATAAATTTACACGAAGATAAACGAGAGTGACACAAGATGTAATGTAGTTCAACCCGTAGCCTAGTCCACGAAAGAAGAAGAACACATAGATCACTAAATTTTTAGAAGAATTACAAGAGTATCTTAAGAGTTTTTATCCGAACCCCAACTAATGCTATTGTGTTTCCCTTGTATCTTGAAATGTTGTCTTGAACCATGAAATACAATCCTATTTATAGCCTAGGATGACTCCTTTCATTACCCACTTGAATAACCTCTAACATAACTTATAAAGGTTACATAAATTCAGGTATAACGGTTCACTGATACCCCCATAAATAGCCTCGTTGAAACGGCTAAATAACTCTTTTGAAACTCCTCATTAACTTCTCCTTTATTTATGGAAATTAAAAAAAAAAGACTTCATAACTCACCATTTTAATTCCTATGAGTAACTTAACAATCAGAAGATAAAACTTTCCAATTAACTCCATAAGAAACGTAACAGATTGATTCATTATCTTAACAATAACATTTACCTGGAACTCGTTGATAAGTGTGAAATATAGAACTTTGAGGGGTTTAATTTGCCTATTATTTATAGTGGATTGGCCAATATTTCTCACTTATCATGTGTTTTTACTATGATTTATGTTTAGATAAGAATTAATGCACTTTATGTGTCAAATGCATGTAAAAGTCATGGAATTACATTCTTTACTTTAATCCTTGCAATGCAACAAATGGGGAGCAAAACGGAGTCCAAACGAAGAATCTAGGCCCGAAACAAGTTTCCCTCGTTAGGATACAAACATGTCCAAACATATGTCCGGACTAGAGCTGCTCAAAACCTGTCCGGCCCGACGACCCGGCCCAGTCCGGCCCGGTAGGCCCAAATCCGATGGGCTATCCGGGCGGGCTTGGACAAAAAAATGAGCCCGAATAAAAAACCGGGCGGGCCACGGCAAATTTTCAAGCCCGCGGGCCGAGCCCGCCCGGCCCGGTTTTCAATATTATTTATTACTTTTTAAAAAATATATATAAAATAATGTATGTTTTATATTATTTTATATAATACATATATCAAAATTATATTTAATATACATACAATATAAAATTTTACTCAAATTTATATATATAATAATGATTTTGAAATTAAATATATATATTTTTTAATTTAAAGAATAAAAATAAGTAAATAACCGGGCCGGTCACCGGCAGAGCTGGAAAAAAACCGGGCCTAGCCCGGCCCGGCCCGAAGATATAAAAAACCGGGCTCGGTCTTCATGAGTAGGCCCGACGGGCCGAAAAAATCTCCCTGGCCCGGCCCGAACCCGGCCCGCCCGCCCAGATGATCACCTCTAGTCCGGACAAAGGCCAAAACTCCATGAAAATGTGTCCATACATGCGCCCGGGTTTCCAAGTCTGGACATGAAGTCCAACGCCGCGTATAGAATTCAAAAATCTACATTTTAAGAGATAAAAATGCCTATTTTTGATATAAAAAGTCACCTATGGTTGGGGGAACATGACCTATTCACGCTAGATGCCTCAAACAAGGCTCCTACGCCACGTCTCACCTTCATCCATCACAATTGATCATCACCATCACCACCACCACCATCTTCAACCTCAAGCCTGGCGAACTCCAATCTAAACAGTGAAGCGAATTTAATTAGGAGTCTTATATTCCAGATGATTTCTTGATCTCTTTTCTCTGTCTATTTGGTGAATATGTTTGGCTAGATAGGATTTGCTCTGGGGGGAGGGTTGTTCATAATTGGATATGACGTAGCTAGATAATTTGCGGTTTAGATAAGAGAATAATTTGAATTGTTTATGGATTAATGTTATACTTTCATCTTCTCTATAAATATCATGAGTTGTTTAGTCATTTTGTGAATCTTGTTTCGATATGATTAGTGAGAATCAAGAAGGTCATGTTAATTCGAGAAATTATGTGGAAAATCAATCGAATAAATGGGATTTTGTTAAGTCAAGTTCCTTAAGATTTTGATGATAGCAAATTGTTCTTGTGGTTTAATGTATTTTTTTAAGTGTTCAACAAATAAGAATTATGAGGATTGCTTGTATGCAAGGTTACAAATGGATTCTACCTTTTTTTACTGGTGCCCAACAGTCATACACCTGTCCACAAACTCTCCAAGCGAGGCTCAACGACAGCAGACGAAACACTCACTTGGAAATAAAGCTAAATATAAATGCTAAAGTTAGCCACATTGTCCAACATGCCTAACAACCTCAACCTTCACAATTTGATCATCCAAGATCAAATGTTCAGACGCATGGGAGACAAAGAAGAAGACAAAGGACAGTGTAGAAAAAGCAGTTGTCGCTTTCTGCTTTTCTATTTTGTCTTATGTTGAGTGATTCTTGACTGTGATCCCTAAACTGGCACGACATTGGCTAAGCCACTTAGAAGTGTGGACTTTAGAGATTTCAACAACAAGAATTGGGATTCACTAATGAGAAGCAATCAACATTGGCTATAAAGATAAAGCAATTACAATATAAGCGAGTGTGCTGAAGAGCCGATTTACTGAAGCTGAGCTTAATATTTTATAAAGAGCTTAGGTTTGTAACTTAGAGTTTCAGTTTTCATTACGATTCTTTTAAGTTCTGTAAAAGAGCAATAGAAGTGAGTGAGTGGAAGGGAAACTAAAACATACTGTGTGTTAGTGTTAGCAATGGGTTACTGAGGGCTAGTCGGGGCAGTTGGGGATTGTTGGGAGACTAGAGACCGATAGGGATCGGTCTAGGTTGGTGAATACCGAAACTGTCGCAAGTCCATAGGATGGACAAGAGAGAGATTGATTGAATTACTGGTGTGTTAATTCTCAATCGAAAAAGAGATTCCAGTTTAAAGTACTTGAAGCCTACTATCTCTATATCAATCCTGAGCTAACACCACACGACACACCCAAGACCTGTCGGGGACAAGTTAAAATACCCCAAGTTAGAAAGAAACTCTAATTCCAGAAGTCCCGGAAATACTAGAACCCTAGTTCCCAAAAGTCCCAGAAATCATGGAAATGACCTTAAAAACTTTAGGAAAGCCTTGGAAACTTAATAAGACCCTAGGAAACCCTAATTACTAGAGATGGAAAGCCTTAGGAAATTCGACAAGATCCGGTAAAATTCTAGTAGCCAGAAATGCCCCCATAGCTTGTTTTACCCCATCATAATCACTTTTCTCCATAGGAAACACCTTAAGCAGCTTGGTAAGCTCGAGGTGGTGACCTAGTTGAGGTAAGCACAAGATGGCGACCTAGTTGAGGTAAGCATGAGGTGGCGACCTAGTAGATAGGAAGCACGAGGTGGCAACCTAGTTAACCTAAGCACGAGGTGTCGGGAAGAACGAGGTGTCGTGAAATGATTGGGTAAAAATTGTCCACACAAGCTACCAAGCAAGTAGGGAGGTGAAGCAAGCTAGTAGGTGTAGACACCAAAAATTCTCACCCTATAAAGAAAACTCCAAAAGATAAACAAAATAAGAGGGTTGTCGCCTTTCTTTTTAAAACTTGTTCATGTGCATACCAAATTGAAACTGTCTTGTTATGACATTTTTTTTAATTAATTTTCAAAGCATCCGTATTCAAATTCGTCCCTTTTGTTATTCACTTATTTTACCATTTTATTTTTTGATTTATTTCATGTTATTTAGTTACGTTTTATTTGCTTATTTATTTGCCTATTCATTTTATTTTAGTTCATGTTATCTCGTTACTTGTTTATTTTATCTCATTTCATTTCATTGGTAGATTTACTTGCATTTCCTTTATTAGTACTTATTTTTTCTTTGCTTTATCGTTATTATTTTTAGAATCATTTTCATCGTTTTATGTACCTTTTCACTATTATATTCCATACTAGCATATTTCCTTTTGTCGCTAATTCGATTAAACTCCTTCTCATCTCATTTATTTTGGTACTTCCTTTTTGAATCTTATTTACTACTATTTGTATATATCTAATACAACTTCCATTTTTTAATACTCTCGTTCATATTTTAACCACCATTTTACTAGTACTGTTTCATTATTTCATGTACTTATTGTTATTTTAAATCATTTGTTTAATACTGTATGATATTTTTGTTTTTATCTACATTATATTATTTTATGACTCTTCAAAGAAAACAATTCATTTTATTAGATTGAACTCTTTCATTTGACTGCATATACTTGTTTAAAACGATAGCATTGTTGAGGAATTATTCAGTTTGAAGCAGAGCTCCAGTGTTCTTTCCCGTATTTGTACAGTGAATTTTGTTGTTAATGCAACAAATTAGTATATAATTGAAGGAACCTAGTGATTCCAGGTTCAAAAGGTGGGAGTAGCATAGGCTATTTTATTTTCTTTAGCTTGTGTTAGGGTCATATATTTTTTCCGGCAGTAATTTACTGAGACATAGTGTAGCTTAGCTGGTAGTCTCTACTGTGGAATACCACAAGGTCTTATTATTATCTTTTGTTGTTGCTTTAGCTTGCCTACACTACCACTCCCTAGGTTGGGCCAAATGAATTTGAATTTGCATCGCCCAAGCCCACTCGGAAGGGACGCAACCCATGCCTGTGTTTGCCATCAGACAGAACGAAGCCCACAATTTCTAGAGCCAACTCCACTCCACTTGTAACATGTCATATTAAAACCCTAATCTTCTCTCTATAAAACAACATCTCAAAAGCCTACTATAGCAAGCCATAGGACAAGCAGCCAATGACATTCTCAGTCTCTAGTTTTTTTATGATTTCGAAATAACCAGACAAGAACAGCTAATTTCTTCTCGCTTTGCAACCCTAATCTAGCAGTCAAGCAACCGCCGCTACCTTCACCATTTTCAATCTCGATCAAACCACCCCCTTTCATTATGTCCACCAATCTCCATACCTGAACTCAAAACCTTCTCCACGCCTCGTCGTAGCCATATCCACGGTCCAACCATCTTCAATCTCAAAACAAAAAAAAAACCTACCCTGTTGTATTATAAGCTAAAAAACGAGATCGAGACCCAGGTTTTCGGTAGAGCGTTCTCCCACTCTAGTCGTGATGAGCATTGAGAAGAAACCCAAAAGAAGCATGCAACATTCTTCTCCCCTAATCCTTTTGCCTACATCTTCTTTCATTCTCCTTGTCCCTCTTAAGTTTCAAAAATTCTGAGAACTAAAAAAAATCAAATCGGCGAGAATCCCCATTTCGGATTGATAATACCACCACATCTCATTCCATCTGCTAGCACATTCCATCGCCTGAAAAACCTACTCGAAATCCTGATAAAGAGAAAATCGGAAAGCTTCTCTGCCTTTCTACGCCAATACCACCAGAATAGTTCATCAATTGTCACCACCGGAAACTTCGAACGCCTGCTACTGCTAACTTGAACTCCCGTTTGAGTTTTCTTCTACGGCCTTGCTCCTCCTCATTGACTGACAGAGCAAGTTTTTGTTTCACTATTTCAAGTTTTAAAACCGGTTTCGAATCTTCTCTTTTGTATTTTCTCCTCTTTTCTTCGATTTCTTCAACTCATTGTCATCGGATGAAGCCATTTGAAGATGGACGGTTCTATAAACAACTTCATCGGAGCTTTGTTTCGACACCATTGTCATGCTTCTCCCCTTTTTACACTCTATTTTTCTTAATGCTTTATTTCACATGCACATACGCTTGTCCTTTTCTTTCCACGAGAGAGAGATTTACAGTTTGCTCGAGACTTCGTCGGTCTGCTGCCCCTCACTGATTTTTATCGTTTCGGTTGAAATAAACTTTTCTTCCCCCCTGTGCTCTGGTCGATGGTCTCAATTGAGGTTTCTCATAAATTTCTGTTGAAAAATCACCAGGCAGAAAGTTATAGTGGTGTGTTTTGGTTTTCTGAGACTGGTTCTCCCTTTACCGGAAATATGTTCATATCTGTAAGGCACCCATCTTGAAATTCCCAACAAGGTTCCGGGAACTAGTAGATCTGATTGATGTCGTGCTCAAGCTGGTGGGCTCATGACTCACCTGTTTGTTTGTAGTTGTGTATTGAACAGGAAGTGTTTACCGGTTTCTTATCTCAATGGTGTCGGTGTTACTCTCAAACCGACGGGATCACTTCGTTTTCCCTTGCTTTATCTTCTCAATTCTTCCCCCTTTGCCTTTTCAATTTATTCTTCTTCGTTGTTGTCTGGATATTCACATCCTAATCTAGCGCATTGGCTTTGTTTGTGTGTTGGTTTTGCTGATAATTTTCATCATCTTCCTGGTGATAATTGGTTTCCCCTCTCTCGATTTGTTCGAGGAATAATCGTAGTTCCTCCGCGTTACCAAACCGACTGGACCCGGCGTGTGTTCAAGGTCCATTCGTCCACAGATTTAAATCCCTGTCCGAAATGGGTTTATGGTCAAGTTTCGGATCCCCCTTTATCGTTTCTCGTTTTCTTTTACATTCAACCTTTACTGCTTATATACGCTCAGTTTGAGAACAACCAATGATGGATATAGCGCTTGCTAACGTTCTTGGACTTACTAGTTCGCAACATCTCTTTTGTTGTTCATTCAATTGTATTTATGGTGTAATGTGTCCGACAGTGTTTTGTTTGCGTCACTTTCATGCCCTTTTACAGAAAATTTCTATTGTCCTTCTTTCGGTATTTGACTCTGACCTGTACAATCTTTGAACATAGTTTAAAATGCATATTGGCACACTCCACTCAAGATGGGTGTCTCTTTGATTATACTTTTGTTTTCCCTGTTTCCGTCTCAGAAACACCTTGTACATGTCTTAAACTGACTCGTACATTGTATGCAAACTCGTCCATGTTTTCTCTGTTAGATTAATGTTTAAATCACCGGCATCTATTGATCCCTTGTCCCAAAAAGAAAGGAGCGACTAAGTACAGGAGAAAGAAATGGAGAAATATGTTGAATTGATCATTTTGTCTCATCCCGCGATTGTATATTCTATTTATCTTATTGTTGTTAGTGTCATTATTTCACTTCCGTATCGTTCTCCTGTTTTAGACTACATCGAATAAAAATAGCTTTTGTGCCTGACTCTCTTCTGGCCCACTTTGGGCTGATGCAGGTGACCTTAGAAAAGCCCATAGATTACCATTTTTTTAGGACTCTTAAGTCTAGTTAGATCCACAATTTTTTGTGGGTCTCATTAAAAAAGCTGTAGGTTTATTCATAGATGTTGTCCACTGTAACGCCCCTGCTTACAATAAATACAGCGGAATATAAAATCTCTACAGGCGTTTATAGACCATCGGGTTCCAAACACCCGGCACCAAACCTCACCAATTACAACTTATAAAATTACAAAAGCTACGGTCTGAACTCAAGAAAAACAACATAACATAACTACTAGTAAAATAGAATAACTCTCCACAATTCCTAATTCCCATCCCAATCACTCATGCTCTTCGTGGCCACCTGTAAATCAATTTGTACCTGCAAGATGAAACCAAGCAGCCCACCCCGAGAGGGGTGAGTCAGTTCCCTGGAATGGAACTTTTACAATCCTCCAAAACAATCTTTAAAACATAACTCTTCAAAATAAACAGTAACTTGAAATTAAACTCTTGAAAGTAAAACAGGGAAACAAGGCACTTTAAAATCACCAATCCAAAGATAACAAGTTAAGGATAAAGATAAATAATAGAAAGGTAAAGTTAGTCAATCCAAAAACCACACCATGAGTTAGTGAACATCCAGTACTCAAGTTAGAATCAATTCCAGTTAGGAGTAGAAAGACTCAGATAGTCACAAAGGACTAGGAATGAAAAGATAGATCCAAGAACCAATAACTTAAGAGTGGAATAATTCAACTGGGAGAGATGGCCCCCACCGCCAAGTACGTCCTTTTAGGACAGGGGATATACAGCCCCTCACTGTCTACTACGTCCCTTTTGGGACAGGGGATATACAACCCCTCACTATCTACCACGCCCCTTTTGGGACAGGGGATATACAGCCCCTCACTGTCTACCACGTCCCTTTTGGGACAGGGGATATACAGCCCCTGAAACGATATCCAGAGTCAAAAGAAGAATTTATCAAAATTGACCTTCTCCACATTTCCACTAGATCACTAACTACCCAGAGCAATACCAAAACACTCAGTCCTACAGAGTGCAGAAGCGTAAACCATAAGCAGTTAATGTCTAACGGGATAACCAAATAGAAGGAACCAATACCCAAGTGAGTTTCACATTCAAGGCTCAGTTAGTCACACAAGCTGAGTTAGTCACACAACCATTTCCTTTTAGAAATTCCTCTTAAACTCAGTTAGCGTTTTTTGAAAACGTCTCATAAGTCAATCAGCAAAAGTATCAGAGTACGAGAAATCGTACCTGGGTAACGCTGTAGCGGTTCTAGTCAACTTGCGCAAACAATCAACAGTACTCTGAAGAATATTAAAGGTAGTCTATCATCAATCACTTGTAGCCTATGTTAAGCTTAAATAAACTCCTCACTCAAATGTTATGTATAACCTTTGACTTGTCTTAGAATGTTGTATAACTCAAGGTTGTAAGACCAAGGAACGTATTTTATTAACACTTGTTAATTGTTCCACTCTTATCCACTCTACCCATACTTAACCATAATTCTCACATTTAAGACCTTTATAACATAAGTGCATTATATGTTATCCAATAAATCTTAGGATTCCAATAACAATTCTTAAGCTCAATACTTTTACTCTTACTTTAGAATAAATATCGTCCTACGACCTATAATAGGTTTATCCCAGAATACTATGCTATTAATTCACAATGTAATGATTATGTACTTAATCAATATTACCAAATAAACCATCATGATTAAGTTTCCCCTCAACTTAATTAAGATCTACATCTTGTATATTGGAATCATAGTGTTGTAGATACATTTTATTATATCTTAATTGAGCCACCAAACTCAAGTATCACATCCCTAGTTCAGAATGACTTCCTATTATAACTATCCAATAATCGTGTCTTAAGATGTTGAATTACCTCTCATATTGAAATAACTATATTGTTATTAACTTAGACTTATCGAACCCTTACATTTAGTATTCACAAGATACATTATTTACTTTATCATTAACTATATAATAAGGTGTTTTAAGATAACCTTTTATGTATCTCCGAGATGGAGACCGCTTTCGAGACCTTGGATGTTCCTGCTGGTGCCAAGGTTCGACTTGCCGCTTACTACTTGAAGTGTTCGGCGCAAAGTTGGTGGAAACTGGTAAGGGAGGGCAGAGTTGGTGATCCTACTTTCCAGTGGAGGGAGTACACGGCCCTGCTGCGAGCCAAGTACTACCCGATCCATGTGCAAGAGGCCAAGCGCCTAGAGCTCGACAACTTGAGGCAAGGGGATAAGATGACGGTTGATGAGTACTACTCCGCTTTCATCGGACTTATCCATCTGCTGCCGGATCTGGGTTACTCAGACCGGATTTTAGTGAACCGTTTCTACAACGGACTGAGCTACCGCCTACGCTACGGTATGGGGCCAAGCGGGTATACTACTTTGCAGGTAATGAACTACAGTATGAAGTGAATAAGTGTGTGCAGTGTGTTAATGTAATTGTGAGTTTGAATTGCGGGGCATAACTAACACCCTAAATATAGGAGTGCTATCATGCCGCTGCTATTGTTGAGATCACCATCCGTCTGAGGGACGAGGAGAATGCGCTTAAGCGCAAGGCCACGAGTGAGGGTCTAGGCACGCAAGGGCACGGGGGAGGAAAGAAGAAGAAGCCATACCCCCAGTCTCAGAAAGGACAGCAACAGGGTGGCAAAGGCCAAGTCCAGACCACCACTACTGAGGAGCCTCTGCAGCTCACCTACGCATATGCGGCCAAGCCCCTACGCTCTTACCCACCCAAGGGTAATTAATAAAATTCGAATGCCGAATTCTGGTGTGTTGTTATTTTGTGAAGTATGTATTGAGTGTGTGATGTGTTAGCAGCTAGCACGGGCTCTGTACCGGAGCGCCACTACTACTGTAAGTGGTGTAACGGAGACCACCCCGGCAAGGACTGCAAGGGCAATGATGTGCAGTGCCGATACTGCAAAAAGATGGGGCATCGTGACTACGAATGCTTCCAGAACCCGAATGGCAGAAACTACAGGCCTAAGGGGCAGTGGAAGGGTAAGGCCACCGTGACCACCGATGGCCCGAAGACGGCGAATCAGCCACCCCCAGATCAGAGGTACACAGATTCCCAGAAGGGGAAGGGGTCGGGATCCGGCAAGGCCGCCCTGAATGTGGTGGACCGGTCTAAGGCACCAGGGCCCTCTACTAGACCAGGTACCGCCTAAACTGTTGAATGAAATAAGTGATTGCATACCGCATTTCATGCATGTGTGTTAGTGAGTTTAAGTGTACAACCGTGTGAGTAAAGAATAAAAGTATAATGTGAGAACACCTAATTAGGTAATTTGAAAACTTAGGAACCTTCAATATTTGCTATCCAATCCCACCCACACCAAACCCTGAAGAGACCACCATCAACATCTCCGACTTCCCAATGGAGCAATGTCAGGTCATCCAACCAGGTATGATACTTTTAAATGGATACATGACACCAGAAGCACAAATCCACATCATCAGACGATGCAATGAACTAGGAGCAGCACCAGGAGATTTCTATACACCCGAATACCCAAGCGGATCAAGAATGAAATTGAAGATGATGTGCATGGGTAAGGACTAGAACCCTTACACCAAGACATATCAAGAAGTGTGAGCTGAAGATGGAGCAACTGTACCGGTTATACCTGAGGAGTTCCTTGCGGTCGTTAACCACGCCGTGGGAATTGCTCAGCAAGTTGAATCAGATTCAATACCAAGTGTTAAAGCAGATTTATGTATTGTGAACTTCTACCAGAAAGGTGGACGGTTAGGGTTACATCAAGATAAGGACGAGTCACCCGAGTCTCTAAGTAAGGGAGTACCCGTGGTGTCTTGGTCCATTGGTGATACCGCAGTGTTTGTGTACGGCGAGCAGAAGCGTGCTGATCTCACAAAGAAGCTACTGTTGAAATCAGGAGATGTGTTAATCATGGGTGGGCAGTCAAGGATGCTATACCACGGCATCAAGAAGATCAAACTGAATACCGCACCATCGGCAGTGATCAATGCCACACACATGAAACCCGGACGTTTGAATTTGACCTTCAGACAGTTTTAAAGCCTTGTATAATTATGTAATGTGTTAAACCAGTGTATGTTAAGGATGTTGTATGTGTTAGTTATGTCAGCAATGTGAACCAACGTGTATTGTAAAGAGAATGTTAATGAATAAAGTGGAGTTGTTTGAAGTATGTCAACCGTGTTATTACCAAATACTTATTAGTTTGCCAATGAATTAGGCTGTGCACTCGGAACGGGAGGTATACTGAGTGTCTGCAATGAGGCAGAAGCCGGCAGGAGCGGCACAATCCTCACCGGTACCTTTCCAGTCAATGGCGTGGACGCCTCGATCTTGTTCGACTCCGGAGCCTCACATACATTTGTTTCGCTGTCTTCTGCGAAGAGGCTGGGGTTAGACGGTGAAGAGATGCCAGATTTTGTAGTCACTCTCCCGTCAAAAGAGCGGATCAGGTGTACCCGCTACCACCGAGATGTTGTTGTACAAATCAGAGATGAAGAGTTTCCGATCGACTTAATAGAGTTCGAGGAACTTGGTTTTGATGTGATTGTCGGGATGAATTGGTTGGAGCGGTACAAGGGCAGAATCCTGTGTGCCGAGCATCGTCTGCTTCTTCGGAGTCCGTCTGGGGTTACCATATCTTACCGCCAGAGGCCCAGGGAGCCTTCGACTCAGATCATCACCGCCATGGCTATGTATCGTGAATTACGACGAGGGAATGATGTATACCTATGCTATGTCCAGGACATAGAGAGAGACCTAGAGTTTAGCCCAGATGTGCCGGTAGTGTCGGAGTTTCCTGATGTATTTCCTAAGGAACTGTCGGGCATGCCGCCAGCACGGGAAGTAGAGTTTGAGATTGATTTGGTTCCGGGCACCGGACCAATTGCGAAGGCGCCCTATCGTATGGCTCCAGCAGAGATGATAGAGCTCAAGGAGCAGCTGAGAGACCTACTCGACAAGGGATTTATCCGCCCTAGAGTTTCACCATGGGGAGCGCCGGTCCTCTTCGTGAAGAAGAAGGATGGTAGTCTCCGCTTGTGTATTGATTATCGTGAGCTGAATGTAGTTACGGTGAAGAACCGTTATCCTTTACCACGCATTGACGACTTATTTGATCAGTTGAGAGGAGCATCAGTATTCTCCAAGATAGATCTACGATCCGGATACCATCAGATTGTCATCTGTGACAGTGACATTGAGAAGACCGCATTCAGAACCAGATATGGACATTATGAGTTTACGGTTATGCCGTTTGGTTTATCCAATGCACCAGCCAAGTTCATGGACTTAATGAACCGCTTGTTCCAAGATCAGTTGGACAAGTCAGTGGTAGTCTTCATCGACGATATACTTGTGTATTCGAAATCGAAGGGTGAGCACGAAAGCCACCTGAGAAGTGTGTTGCAAACATTGAGAAGGAATCAGTTATATGCGAAATTTTCAAAGTGTGAGTTTGGTTGAACCAAGTATCCTTTCTTGGTCATGTGATTTCTGAAGCCGGGATCGCTGTTGATCCGGCAAAGATTGATGCAGTGCGCACCTGGCCTAGGCCGAAGACAGTTACCGACATACGGAGCTTCCTCGGTCTGGCAGGATATTACAGGAGGTTTTTGAAGGACTTCTCCAGTGTCTCTAAGCCGATGACTTCCTTGATGAAGAAGGATGCACCATTCGAGTGGACAGTCGACTGCGAGAGTTCTTTCCAGAGTCTCAAGGATGCTCTAACATCTGCACCAGTCCTGACTTTACCAGACGGTCCAGATGGTTTTGAGGTCTATTGCGACGCATCAGGCAGAGGTATGGGTTGTGTGTTGATGCAACACGGGAAGGTCGTAGCATACGCCTCCCGACAGCTGAAGAAGCATGAAGAGAACTACCCTACCCACGACTTAGAATTGGGTGCCATTGTCTTCGCATTGAAGATATGGCGACATCATTTGTATGGGGTAAGCGTGACAATTTACTCCGACCACAAGAGTTTAAAGTACTTGTTCACTCAGAAGGAGTTGAACATGAGACACAGAAGATGGGTCGAGTTTCTAAACGATTACGACATCAATCTGCAGTATAAAGAGGGTAAGGCAAATGTGGTAGCTGACGCATTGAGTCGCCGAGCACACTCTCTCCATTCGCTAGTCTCTCATACTAGCTTGGTTGAAGAGGTGCGGAGTGCTCAGATGATGGATCAGTATATGTTGGAGATCAGGCAGAAGCTTATTGATGGCACATTCGAGGGTCAGAAGTACGACTTCCGACTCCACGATGATGACCTGATTAGGCTTAATGGCCGACTGTGTATTCCGAGGAGTAGCGCTGAGCTGAAGGAGCGCATACTGAGTGAATCTCATTGTTCTATGACTTCGATTCACCCCGGAGCTTCAAAAATGTATAAGGGTATGAAACGTTATTTTTGGTGGACAGGAATGAAAAAGGATGTGAACGATTATGTGTTGAGGTGTCTCACTTGTCAGAAGGTCAAGTTTGAGCACCGACGGCCTGGTGGTATGGTACAGCCAATGCCAGTGCCTGAGTGGAAGTTCCATGACATTTCTATGGACTTCGTAGTAGGGCTTCCGCCTACAAGGGGAGGTCTGAATATGATTTGGGTTGTTGTTGACCGACTGACCAAGGTGGCTCGATTCATACCGATGAAGGACACCTGGAAAGTGGCAAAACTTGCAGAGCTCTTCGACAGAGAGATTGTACGGCACCATGGGGTACCGAAGACTATCGTGTCTGATAGGGATACCAGATTCCTCTCGAGGTACTGGAGAACTACACGGGAAGCGCTTGGTACCGAGCTGAAGCTAAGCATAGCGTTCCACCCACAGACAGATGGTCAGAGTGAGCGCACCATCCAGACGTTAGAGGATATGTTACGTGCATGTGCACTTGACTTTCAGACCAGCTGGATTAACAAGTTACATCTGATCGAGTTTAGCTACAACAACAGTTACCATGCTTCGATCAAGATGTCTCCCTTCCAGGCTTTGTACGGTAGACCATGTCGCACGCCATTATGCTGGGATGAGTCGAGTGAGACGGTCATTATAGGACCAGAGTATCTGGAGCAAGTTCAAGCAGAAGTACGACAGATCCGGGCTAACATGAAGTCAGCTCAGGATAGGCAGAAATCATACGCCGATGTGCGTAGACGTGACCTGGAGTTCGCCGTGGGCGATCAGGTATTTCTTAGAGTATCCCCCATGAAGGGAGTGTTTCGTTTTGGCCAGAAAGGCAAGTTGAGCCCGAAATATGTGGGGCCTTATGTTGTGACGGCGGATCGGCCCGGTAGCTTACAGACTTGATTTACCCGCCGAGCTGGGCAAGGTACATGATATTTCATGTATCCCAGTTGAAGAAATATATGTCTCATCCGTCTCATGTACTTCAGCCTGAAAGGCTAACCTTAGAGCCGACCATGCGATCAGTGGAGACTCCCGTACAGATTCTGGACACTAAGACTTGAGACACTCGCCATAAGTCTGTTAGACTGGTGAAGGTTCTCTGGTCTAACCAGGACATTGAGGAGGCCACTTGGGAGCTGGAAGACAAGATGAAGGCGAAGTACCCGTCGTTGTTTACTTCTTAGTATTTGTATGTATAGGGTACGGGGCGTACCCCTATTTTAAGGGGGGTAGAGCCGTTTCGGTTATGTGTGTACGACATGTATTCGGATACATTGTCTATGTGTTATGTTGTTATGTTGTTACCTTGTTATGTTATAGACCGTTGTGTCTGAATGATGTTTTGTTGTTTGGACCTTGTGTCCGGTGCTATGTAAGTATGTTTTTATGGAAGTATTGTTTATATGTATTCCTGTGTTCTAATATTTAGGATATGTGGGAAGTATGAACTTTGGGGACAAAGTTCTTTTAAGGGTGGTAGATTGAAATACCGAGGTATGTTGTTTAAACATTTAAATATGGTGTATTAAGACTAAAAGGAGTCTTAGAAACATTAGTAAACAATTTAAACCATTGAAAACACAAATAAATACCTTAAAGTCAATTAGGGCTAAAATGTGCTCTAAGCTTGTGATAAGCTTGGTTAAGACCTAATGAGCTTACCAAGACCTTATTTATATATTAATGAACATATTAAACCGATTACCAAGGAAAACCAAGCTTGAAAACAAGTTAAAACACAAAATGTGCTTTAAGGAGTCTTAAAGCACATTTTTGAAAAATTGTCTTGTAAATGAGTTTTGAATGGCTAAATGTCCATCATTACTCTTTAATTAACATGTGTACTACTTAGTATCACATTAGGAAGTCTAAATCAATGGGAAATCAAAAATTTCACAACTATGTGCCTTGTTTTTGTGAATAGTAACTAAAATAAGCTAGTTTGTAACATATGTCATTATAAGTGAGACAATTGGTCAACAAAGACTAAACTACCCCTTGATATAATATGGGGGCCGGTTTTCTTGATGACTCACCATATTTAAAGAAAAAAAATAAGCTAAGTAAAGTAGTAAAGTAGAAAGTACTATTTGTTTTACTACTTAAATATCAAAAACTTGCAAACTTATCTTCATTCTCTCATTTCCCTTGCTTTCCCACGCCTCCAACCTCTCTTCTTCCTTCCTCCATCGGTTTTGCTATAGTACCACACACAACACCATCTTCAATCTCTTATATCTCCTAGCTCACTTTGCCAAATCAAAAACAAAGACCACCATTCTCTTAGTCTCATCAAGCTCTTCAATCCTATCTTCTCAAAATTCCAAGAGCTCCATTTCGGTGCCAAGAGGAATCTCCATGGGAGGAGCTTGAGCTCATCTTTTCACATATTATTGTTCTTCTTTGCTTCTAGGTAAGGAAACTCAAAGAAAAATAACATTTCCTTCATGTTTTAGTGATGTCTGAAAATCACCATTAATGGTGCCCTTACCTTGCTTGTTCTAGCTTCATTTGAATCTTCCAAGGGCTTGGTGGAGTCCTCTCTTGCTACATATCCAAACTCTCTTTCATCTCCAAGGTAAAACAACTATCTTAATGTTCTAAGACAATATATGTATCTAGGGTTTACAATGAGATGAAGCATAAAGCTTGTATACTCATTTCATTATTTGTATATGGTTTAGAAGTTGACAATCAATCAAACATCCTTACCGATTTTAATCAAGGAAACAAGAAAGAAGTTTGTGAGGAAAAGAGGTAAATATGCTAACCTAATGTAGCTTATAATGTCTTAGGATAAATGAGCTTATATTGCTTATTAAAACTACTTAAAGAGCCAATGGTAAATGACTTAGGAAAATACTCTCAAAGGCTTATTAAAAGGCATATGTATTGTTGGGTGTATTTGCAGGTCAAAGGCAAATATAATGTGGGAAATTCAGTGTTTATGGTTTATGCACTTTAAGGGCCTAAGAGCCATGTTATTTAAGGGCCTAAGTGCCAAGCAATTTAAATAATGCACTATATTATGATGTAGTGTAGTTTGGGTGAAATTTGTGTATAAAAATGCTTTTGATGGATTTTAGTGTTCTTGGATGTTTAATGGTGAAAACAATGTGTTTTGGTGTAACAAGATGTTAGTAGAACCCATGTCAAAAATTAGGTAATGTATAAGAAGTTTTAAGTGTCTAAATGAGTTTAGGTGAACTAGGAAGTGTTAGAAGTGACTAGGTATATTACTAGGGAAAGAAAGTGTATTAAGGTGTTTTTAGAGTGCAAGAAGAACTTAGGCACTATCTTAGAGATTGTAGAAATCAAATGAGTGTTTTGGAATGCACCAAAGTCATTTTGGAGTGTGTAGAGATTTAGGCAAATTTTGGTAAATAAGGAGAAAGTATGAACTTGTAAAGGGATTTCAAGAATGACATAAGAAAATTTGGTTTGTAAGAAAAGATGCTTGGAAGATGATGTTTAATGGAGAGGAAAATACTTTGGCATATGGTTATTATAGGCATGAAACACCACTTAGAAATCTAAGGAGAAAATATTATAAGTGTTAGGAGTTTTGGTAAGAAATGAACAAGTGTTTAAGAGTGTAGAAAATGAACTTTCCTACACGTCCGAACTTCAGTCCGAATTTGGAAGTCCGGACGTGCCCTGTTGCGTTAAGTTTTCTAAGTCTCGGCCACTGTCCGAACTTCTGTCCGACCCTAGAAGTTCGGACACCGCCATCTCTTTTCCCTGATTTTTCCTCGACCTATGTCCGAACTTAGGAAGATCGGACACAAGTTCGGACATACGTCTGGGCTCACCCTTTGAGTCTCGACTTGCGTCCGAACTTGGGAAGCTCGGACACAAGTTCGGACAGGCCACTGTGTTGACCAAAAATGTTGCTTAAGGCTAGAAAACGTTGTCTAAAAATGGTGATTAGTTAGTAATGATGATGTGAGGTTGTCTAAGACATGTTAGGTGAGTTATAATGGCAATTAAAAGGGTGAAAAGTTATAACAAGTGTGAAAATAAAATAACTAGTTATGTGAAGTAATAAGTTAACAACGAACTAGTGCGTTAATTAACCGACGTTACTAAATGTGTATAGGATTCTCCAACGGTGGAAACCAGTCGAAGCAAGGACCAAGGTATGGTTTTCTTGTAGTCTGTTGCCTACCGGTTTACACCGGCTTGTGTGTTGTTTGTTTTTCTGTGTGTTTATGACCTTGTAAGACTTAAGTCATGTAATGAGTTTACAGTTGTTAAATATTATTGTGTTGTTAAGTGTGACTCATTTCCCTTGTGTGTGTCTAACAAGACTTAACCACTTGTATGTGATTGTTTGTTGAGTTCGATGTTGAACTTCTAACAAGTGCTAACTGGGGAGTGAGGAGTCCGGTAGTTCCGGCCACGCGTGTGAGTATGGGAGTCGATGTCATAACCGGTTCGATTCTCTTTGTATGTTATGGTTGTTTTCCATTTTGGTTTTCAACCTTCCCTTTAGCTTATCCAAGGCTATTTTACTGAATCACGTCGGGCCACAGGGGCATACTATGTTTTGTTTGGTGTGCTTGGATCACTATATCTGAGGCACCTTGTGTTAAGTTATTCGTTCAATCTAACAGGACGGTAACGAGTTATGTAACGAGCTTAGCATGAGTTTGGCAACATTCTCTAGGCTCTCCATGGGAACTAATTGTGTTGGTTCGTTTCCTAGAAGGAATTGTTCTTGTGTGTTATGTGTGATGTTGTTATGCAATATTCTTGCTATGATATATATGTTGTATGTTTAAAATGAATGCCATGTCATCATGACAATTAGTTGCGCGTATCCCGGTAGCCGATGGGCTGCACGTTAACCATACCAGCCAAGGGTTGCTGACCCCCTCGGGGGCTCCATATTTTTACTGCAGGATGAGGATCGAGGAAGCGGAATGGCTATAGATTCTAGGCTGCAGAAATACTTTTGGTTATTTTGGATGTTGAGCCCGGGATGCGCCTATGCTCCCGTGGCATTATATTTTGGTACCGTTTGTATTACAGTGACGGTCGTTTACAGTTGACAGTGGAGTTCATGTGTACAGTTTACAGTGATGGTTTGTATTAGATACTCGGTATGTTGGTAATGTATATATGTATGGATGTTAGTACCTAATGCTCGGGAGTCTGATCATCAGACCGGTACGCTTGTATTTATTCTGCCTTGTTAACCACGTGAGTGGTTAACGGTGTTGTAGCACCGAACCGTTTAGTTTTTGTTTAGTTGTTATTTCTGCTGCGATTTCGATTATTGTTAAGTGCGTAGTGGGGGTGTTACATAATAACATAAGGTAAAATTTATCTAAGAGTTAAACTCTGATTCTTAAGTGAAATTGTTAATTATGTAATAAGATAATATATTCTGAAAAATCCCCATACCTTATATTCAAATGATATATTAATATTTTCAATGTTGTAAAGTAGATCAATATGATCTCTTATATAACCTAGTTTCATCTAACTAAAGGTTTTAAGGTTTTAAGTATCTAATTCCTATTTACAAACCTTTCATAAGTTCTAACTACTGAATACATCACTTAATTATAAACTCACATCCCGAATATTGGTAATAAATGTATTTTATATGGCTTGTCTAATTCTAAGAAACTTAGGGATAATTATTTAGATAAATTTCCAAATCATAGTTTAATATAGATTATATCATAATCTTTTTGATGATTTTATCTAAAAACATTACATTATATTTCAATACCATAAATGTTAAGAGATGATTTAATCTAGACTTACTAATCCACTTCACATTTAGATGTAAAAGTATTACATTTATTTATTATCAACTATAGATTAAGATCTATTGTGTAACATTTTATGTAATCTAATTACAAATATTCCTAAATTTTAACTTATTAATTTCATCATATTCTATTTGCTATAAGGTATCTTATTTCTTTTATTTATCGTATATGTATACTAGGATTTATTCAAGACATTCTTTATGTAGTTTAATTGCATTTAATTATTTATATTAACTTTTACACATATCTACATCCAAAATATGGTTTACAAAATAAAGTATTTTCCTTAGTTTCATTAAGTATATTAACTACCATATATATAATTAATATAAATGTAGATTAATTTCGTTCCTTGACTTAACCTAAGTTACTATTTTATTTCTTTATTATATATGTATATATATATACATATTTACTTCACTTAAAAGTTGATACTCAAAAATATTTCTTAACATTCTGTACTAAATGTTAGTTTAGTCTTATTATATTAATTTCAACCTATAAAGTTTATTAATAAGCCATACTTTAATTTTTGTTACATTAAAAACCTTATATTATAAGTAACTTATGAAAAACCTTAGAAATATAATTTTCAAACCTATTTACTCTTGTCCAAAAATTCCCAAATTAAGTATACAACAACTATAACATTTTAGACATATTATAAAATTTTTATTTCATAAAAATATCTTTTTAAATTAGCCAAATAATTCCAGAAAACCCGTAACTTGCAAAAATCATAACTTACGTTTAAAAACTCCAAACCTTATTAATTTACATCATAATAAACTAGATTTTATAAGGAATCTATGGTTAAAATTTCAAGTCAAATCACATTCGGGAAGGCCATTAACTAAATTCAACAAGTTAGAGCTAAATTCTGAAATATTATAAGCTTAAAACATTCCTTATTAAACACGATCTAATCTCGACCGTCCAATCTTTTAAAACGGGATCGGACGGTCCCTGAAAGCCCAGTTCTTCAGCGAATTCCAAATCGAGCTCGAGTACTAAATCGGCAATTTCTCACAATCTACAGAACCAAATTGAGTGATTCTTGTTTCTATGGTTTCGAAATTCAATTACGGTTCCATTGATACTAATTTCTCTAGCTATCATGCAGTATACAACAAATACGATTCTGGGTTACGAAAGTTAGGGTTCTTCGGTTTCCGAACTCGATTTTGCCAATTTCTCCATATACGAAGCATAATAAGCTTAATTGGTGGTTGGGTTAGGTCGGAGACACGACAAGGTTTGACAAAAACGGAGCAATTGATCGGAAACTTACCGGAGTTGTGCGAATCGAATGAACTCGAAATCGGTTTCTGGAAAAAAAATTCGAACTCGAGCTGTTCGAGTAGCGAACTTTGGAGATCTATAAAATACGTTCTAGATCGAGTTAGGACATGTTTTTGGGCTCATTAGAAAGAAGAAACATAGCTCTACACATTGATAGCAAGAACTCACCCTAACTTGCACTACACAGAAAGAAATCGAAACTGGAAGTTGCGAGTTTACCTTACGTTTTCTGGAAAGAAAACTATGATTTTATGTAGTGACGAATCCGAAACTTTAGACACCTCGTTCTTCCAAACGGTTGGGAATTGGCTTATGTCATCAACATGAAAGTTTTAGAGGGATTAGAGCTCTTCAAAACGAGCTAAAGAACATGAAATTTGGCTGAGAAACGAAGAAGTTATGATCGAACGAAGTTTACCTGAATTCGGTGAAAAGCTGGAATTCTGGGTACGAGTTTCGCAAGTGGTCAACTTTAGATCGAATTTGCGGCTGATGTATAATGAATTAGGGTATGTGTGAGTAATGGTTGGAAAGAGGATTCAAAGGAGAAGAGAATGAAAAAGACGGCATTGAAAAATATTGAGAGATGAGTGAGATATAACCGTCTAAAGTTAAGGCAAAATCTGGTATCGGTTACCGGAAAATAAGGGATAAAATCGGCTAAGTGTTGGGCGACCCGTGACAGTGTGACACGTGGCATATTTCAAATTTTTGGCTCTAAACTTCAATCTATCATAACTTTGGCTAGGATGATCCGTTTTTGACGTTCTTTTTATCAATCTTCATGGTTTTCCATAACCTTTTTATTGGTATAGGTTTCATGGGCTGGTTTGACCATTCTCAAAAAGTCAACCCTAGCAAGGCTTAATAAGCTTTAAGGTTTCTATAATTTTATTTTGACTTTTATGTTTCAAAACGAAGTTCCAACTCTTTCTAAAATCTTTATAATATAATTGGAGTGTCTAGGAATTTTTCCAAGATTTATTGACTTATAAATCTTGTTATTAAATTCATAATACTATATAATATATAATAATTAAATATTTGATTGTATTCTTTAGAGTTAAATAGGAGGAATCCCCTAAATTAATTTCCATAAGGTCGTAGTACCCGAGGGTCGTAGTACCTGTTTGTGGAGGACATCTTTCCTAGTAAAAAAAAACTTTCCAAACAACCCATAATCGTAAGAATAAAATTCACAATCAATAATCAATTCAAATCCAATGAGTCAAATTAAACTTCAAAAACAGCCAAAAACACAAGCCCAATTTTAGGCCCAACCATCAATCCAATTTAAGACCCAAAAATCATTCCAACTCAGCCCAAATTTAAGCCCATGTTTGAACCTATTTTGGCTCATCTTCTAAGGCCCAACCCGGTCCATTTTTCAAGCCTCAACCTGGCCCGCTTTCAAGGCCAGATCCAAGGCCCATTTCAAAGCCTAATTCAAGGCCCGGTTTAAAACCCGAAATGAGGCCCATTTCAAAGCCCAATTCGAGACCCATTTCAAGGCCCACTTCGGCCAACCTTTCAAGGCCCACTTTGGTCCATTTTTCAAGGCCCACTCCGGCCTAATTATCAAGGCGTACTTTCGGCCCAATTTTTAAGACCCACTTCGGTCCATTTTTCAAGACCCACTTCGGTCAAATTTTCAAGGCCCAATTCGGCCCACGTTCCAAGGCCCGTTTTGGCCTAACATCCCAAGGCCTAATTCGGCCCACTTTCAAGGCCCATTCCGGCCTAACAATCCAAGGCCCTAACCTGGCCCATCAATTCAAATTTGGCACACGATCAATCCAAATACCGATCCAATCCTATCTCAAATTCAAATCCAAAATCAATTAAATTCAGCCCAAATTCAACCCGACTTGTAAATTCCAATTCAATTAAAAAACTTCATTCATTCAAAAATTTAATTCAATTCAATTCTCATTCAATTAAATTCATTTCCAAATTCAATTTCATTTCAATTCCAAATAAAAATTCATTCAATTCCAATACAACTTCAATTTCAATTCAATTCCATTTTCGCCCGCATTCGAATGTCTCACAGACCCGAGCGTCTCACAGACTTTGTTATTCCAATGATTCGAATATCTCACAGACCAGAGCATCTCACAGACCCGAGTGTCTCACAGATCCGAGCGTCTCATAGATTTCGACATCTTAAGATTTCAAACGTCTCATAGACTCGAGCGTCTCACAGACTATAACATCCCACACATCAAACATCAAAATTCCAAAATCCTAAAATCGTGAACTACGTAAGGTCTGATCTCAACAGGGAGTTGAGTACGTAGGTAGCCCATCCAGGGTGCGACCCCATTCCAAACAAAAAACCCTTTTCCCCTCTGAGGTGGCTCTCATATCTCTCAAAATATTTAAACCTTCTTCGGTTCCCACAAACTTCAAACCATCAGACTCAAAGTCTTGTCTATTCACTCAACCTCAGACTCTTCCCAAATCTTCATTCTATACTCATATGAGTTCACCAACTCCTCCCCTTTGCGCTAGTTTGGCAGAAAAGTTCGCCTCATCCACTCTCTTTCTCTCTTCCTGTCATAATCCTATCCTTTGGCTTTAACTGAATCTCTCTAATAAGGTTTTGAAAGAAGACAATCCCAACAATTGGAGACCGAGGTTTCCTCGGGCACCAATCCAAAGTCGTGGTCGTTGCAACTTCTAAGGGGTGTAACCCAGTGCGAACCCACACAGAATCTTTGGTATGACCAGATAAGTCCATCCACGTGCAAATCACAGAGTTAATTAACGGTTCTTAGAACCCTTCTCCTCCCTTCGTAGTTCCTTAGGTCAAACTAGGTGGCGACTCTAGTCAACTCCTCCTTATAGAGGCATAAGTCCGCGTGGAGCCCATTGAGAGCGGGTGTAGTGCACGCTTGTACTCCCCTTATGCTTTCTGGGAAAGACGGACGATTTAGTAGGTATTTGAGGGATGCCTGAATAACGGGTTTTGACCCTCCACAGAATGGCATTATTTTAGGATCTAGACTTCTCAGCCAGATCATATTTAGATAGACCTCCCTCATACTGAAAAAACACCCTCCACAGAATGGCGACTCTGTGGGGAAAACTTGAGTAAGTTTTTTTCAAACTCAAGGAAGACTGAACTCCATTCAAAATTGTTGGGACTTCCCCACTTCTTTCAAAACCTTCAAGAGATTCATTTCAAAAGCCATTAGGATTACTCTACTCCACACTTAGAGTGTGATTGGTGAGGATAGCTAGGATGAGAGTGTGTAGCTTATACTCGACTTTGCTTGCCATATGTGCTTCGCTTGCTACACAATTGCGTGATTATGCTAGACTAACCTGCAGAAACTTCAGGTAGGTGGGCCCATTAGGGGTCTAACTTCTTCCCTTTCTTTGCCTGCGCATCTATTTACCGCTTTTTGGTTGTGATATTGAACTGTTAGGAATAGTCCTGAGGTGGGTGCATAGGGTAGCTTAGGACATGCATTCCTCTGTGTCACCCTTGATATTTACGGTCGGGATAAACATTGGTCCACAATTGATTCCCCATGAGCAGATGCCCTTCGTAATAAGGACTATGCACACGAGGCGGTATGATCGTAGTATCTACGCCATGAAAAGCTCATGATCCTTCAACACTTACCTTTTCGAGTCAAAGCCAGCATATAGTGAACTCTGAGCCTTCAGTGTCCAGTTGCCTGGTCCCATGTCTAAGATGGGTTTATGGGTAGTCACCCCCTCGTATGCCGTCTGTCTGACCACCCTTTGCCTTACCCTGAAGATTGCATGGGCTCAGTTCTCCATGATTTCTCTGCACCACGGGTGTCTTTAAAGCCCAATGTCACGCTACAAATTCATAGAGGATCCCGTATTTACCGGATACCCATACATGACAAAGCGTAGTCAGTGAATAATTTGGACTTTGGACACACCTTATCGTGTAGACGAGGGGAGACCCGTGCCCATGCAGTACTTCCCCAAGTTTTCCAAAAAGTGAGTATGTTTTGATAATCCTCAGCCGTGGCTCGTGTGACTATATCACTTCGGGTATCCTGACCTTTTGAACTTAAGCACTCCAGACTTTCTCGATGATGTGCTTCACAAGGCGTAACAGAGATAAAACCCGAGAGATGAACAGTGAAGGGACGACGGTTCCCCCGGTGGTATGGAAGCATTGATTGACCTAGAAGGTGATTATCCCAATCATTCACACTCAGCTCCACAAACAATCAGCCACGATTTTTATTTTGCACTTACATTTATGTGTGATCACGTTTCAAAAATTAGCAAAAATCAGAAAATGAATCATGTCGAACACTCTAATGAAATATCTTCAAAGTCGTTCATCTCTAATGATTTCAAATTTTTTATTTCTAAAGCAGTTTTCAAAATCAGTTTCAATCAAAGTCTTCCAAAAAAAATAAACTTTGTCAAGCAGTTTACAAAGAACAAATTTCAAAAATCTACTGTTTTCAAATAATTTTCAAGCAATACTTCTCATAAATTTCATTTCAAAAACAGATTTAAAAAACAAGCTTTATACAAGCAAATTTTAAACAACTTTTTTCACAGATATTATCTCAAACTTGTTTTTCAAAACAATTTTCAAAGTTGATTTTCATAAAAGTATTTCAAAATAAATGATTTAGTCCCCATGTTGTGACCCGTTATTTTTGAAGTTCAGCCCACCTTCAAGAGCAGCGGTCATTACCGTGGAGCGTACTAGTCATTCGTGTTTTCACATAAGTGGTGGATTTTCACAAAGAATTTTTGCTCGATCATTCACCTTTCCTTTCTCAAAAAATGCCCCTTATTTCCCTCGTCAGAGCAGATGGAGCGCATGAAGATCAACAACTGCAGTCTGAACCGAAAATCAGAGGTGCACCAGCCCGAGTCGAGCGACATGAAGATCAACAACGATTGTTCGAGTTCAAATTTTCTGAGAGTCAGAAGAACACCAACCGGTTTTGTTTGATCACAATACCGCTTTGCTGCAAGAGCCAAAAGATGAGCGAGCAGCCGGTCAAGATCCCGAAGACGAACGAGCGGCCAATCAGAAGCCCAAACATGAATGAGCTGCCAGTCAGAAGCTCAAAGACGAAGCAGAAGAATTCGGGAGAAGTTTTTAAGCTCAAACTCCCTCATTTAATGACTTTTAGAATTGATGTATAGGTTTTCCCCTAGCATTCTTTCCTCTCTTGTCAATTTCTAAATAGACTTTGTGTATAGGTTATACATTTCCTTTGAATTCATTTAGATCATTGTGTATAGGGTTTCCCCACTCCCTATTTTATTTGCGAATGACCAAGCATCAAAATTCCTACTGCGAAAATCCACCACTTCGGAAACACGTTTTTTCAAAACCGTATTTCTAAAATGTAGCTTATTTTGGAAACAAGCTAATAAAACAACCAATAAACAAAAGCATGCAACACATTCATGGCAGAAAGGAAAAGAGTTACATGCATTCTCATTCAGTTCAAATTCATTAATCATGCATGAATCACGCTAATCTCAGGAAAATGCATAATCACATGTTACATTTCCAACACACCTCACACAGCATTCATCCCATTTTTCAAGCAAGCCAACATTTGTCAGATTATTCTTTCTACAGTGATGGTCGTGTTTTGCAGGTGAATAACTGCCTTTGCCTATGAGTGGCGACATGATCTTCGAAGTGATAGCAAGAAATACTGGGCATTCAAGCTTTTTTCCCATTCAGTATACCATGTACATAGAGACCAACAACCACAAAAAGCATACACAAAAAAAATCCCAAAAAACATCCGAAAATCCAAAAAATCATACATCCAAAAATCCAAAAATCATACATCCAAAAATCCAAAAAAATCATACATCCAAAAATCCAAAAAAAATCATACCTTCAAAAATCCCAGAAAATGCAGCCCATGTCATATCAGTGGGTCACCATGCGAGAGTTTTCACTCCCTAAAGTCCCAAGATCCAGGAGCCAATCACCAACCAGACCTCACTCGAGAATTACTTCTTCGACAACAATCACCACAACTCAACCATCTTCAGAGCCAATCGTGGCGGGATGAGCTTCATGAACCGCAAGCTGAATTCGGCTCAAGCGAGACTAGTCGTAACATTACCACTCATGCATTGTATCCAAAACAAAACAAACACAAAAAGAAACATTCAGTCAACCATCTCAATTCATCATTTTCAGCATTTCATGCATCCTATATATGGTAATTCCATATTACCACAATACATCGCATGGTAGATAATTGCATTTGCATACTTCCATATCGAAACGACATCTTCGGGAAAATCACGAGAGATTGATTGAACAGAGTGCATGAACCACTTAACTCTCAACCCATCAATGAGTACAAGGGTCCAATCAAAATCAGCACCACATACCAAGTGAGGAGTGTGCGAAGAGAGGTATTTTCCTTTGAATTTCAAATGAATGTTTTGGACAATCCAATGAGTGATGAGGAAAGATAGAGTGAGTCCACAGAGGTAAAACCACGAGCGACTTGTGCTTTGCTTCAGCATATGGAGGCACAATTCATAGCGAGATCAATGTCGATAAACGGGATACGAACCGGGATTCATGCAAAGATCCGAGAATAGTAAGAAAACAATCATTGAATAATGAGAATGATGAGGCACTTAGGATCAAAATCACCACAAGGCCAAAAAACTTTGATTTTCCCGAACATAACCCCTTAGTGAGCCCCGCTGAGCCTTTCAAGAAAAACTCTTTATTCAAAAAAAAAACTCCACAATATGCCACCCCACATATACTTGCCTGCCCTTGCAATAGAGGATCTCGAAAGAGCCGGAGCCATGGCCCCTCCCTACCATCTTTCACAAACACAATAAATAAATGTTTTGAAGAAATCAGTGAGTCAATGCAACTCCAAAGCCAAAAGCCAAACACCAAAAAAGACACAAAAATGTTCAAAAGATCGATGAGTCAATGCAACTCCAAAGCTGAAAGCCAAAATACAAAGCAGAGAATGCTTGAGAAAGTTGATGAGCCAATACAGTTTCAAAAACACAAAAATGAGAAGAAAGTTCAAATCATACGCCAGAGAGGCAAGAAGGAGAAATCCAAACCAAAAGGACCAACGATGTCCCGAAGAAACCGATAAGGGGTTATCAAAACCCGTCTAATCATTCCACCCATGGCAAAGGAAACATGTCTCTATTTCCCAAAAGCTCCACAATTCCCATATAAATCATCCAGCCCATGTGACATACATCATACCCTCAGCCCTGTTATAACCCAATAAAAGACCTCTAACTCGTTAGTTGATGAGCATTAACTGAAAGTATCAGATCTGAAACATGAATCATAAGCTTCGTACTTGTTATCAACATGTCCCATCATACCAAAGGGACCATGAGTGAATGAGTATGACCTTACCCCACGAGGTCTTATGAGTGCAAGTGAAAATCCAATCTGAGCACAAATCATAAACAGCCTACCCCATTGCAGGTGAGAAATTAGTGAGGATCGGAAAGTTCAGAACCTCGAAAGAAATTCTAAGGAAAATACTACTCCGACCATTGAGAGTATCATCACACCATTTAGCACACACAACTTGACTCACGAGAGATTGACCCATATACCTCCATGAGAGGAAAGTGATTCACGCACTCAAGCTCAACAATCACTCAAGATCGAACCGAAGATGTCTTATATCATAAACCACATATTTAATGTAGATAGGGTCGTACCTTCTCTTCAAAAAACTGCATATGCATTTAGCGTCTCTTCTAACATTTAGTATTTGCATGTATAATACCCACTTCATTTTCAATATCCGACTGGCAAGAACTATGCCTAGTCTCGTCGAAAGTCGACTTCAGTCGCTGCTGCTGAAACATGACCTCGAATCAAAGATGTCAAACAAGAGCCATCTGGAGCCATACAAAGACCATTTTGGAGCCATCCAACGTCATGCTCGAGCCTCATCAACACCATATCCAGAGCCATCTGGAGCCATGCGGGAGCCACTCTCAGACACTGAGACCATCCCAGAGACCATCCCTAGGGCTACACATGAGCCATTTCATCACCAAGGCCTTGTGCGCAGAATTTCGAACTATGTATGGTTTGATCTCAATACGGAATTGAGTATGTAGGTAGCCCGTCTAGGGTGCGACCACCTCAAAAAAAAACTCCCCTTTTCCCATCGCAGTCACATTGAAGTTATCCCGGAGCCACTAGGGAGCCAAATCTAGAATGATGCCGGAGCCATCAAACCACAACAAATCCATCACCGAAGCCATCAAACCACAATAAATCCATCACCGGAGCCATCAAAGTACTTCAAAACAATCAAATCCACCAACCGTTTCAAACCCACCAGCCACCCGAGACCATTGGTCACTCTCGAGCCTCAGTGCACCAGAGCCATCAGTGCATGCCGGAGCCGTCAACATAACCCCGAGACCATTGGTCACACCGGGGCCATCAATGCATGTTGGAGCCATCTCAGATCCTTGAAGCCATGCCGGAGCCATCCCGAAGCTTTAAAGCAACTTTGGAGCCATCAACTCACACAAAAATCTACATCCTCAAACAGGGGTTTTGATTCAATTAATGCATTTGTTAACCACGTCATATCTCGTTTGCATATGGGAATTCTTTCAAGAGTACCACAAAATCACTCACATCATTCGATCAATTATTTCACTCAAGTTGGTAATATAATCCTCACTCCACTCAGGTGGCCTTTCACTCGCAAAACTCTTTTACTATTCAATTCACGTTTTCATTTTACACCCGCTAGGCAGCTATTACGCTACTGGTGCGGTCATGTTTTCATTTTACACCCGCTAGACAGCTATTGCACTACTGGTGCGGTCGCATTTTCATTTGACACCCGCCAGGTAGCTATTGTGCTACTGGTGTGGTCGCATTTTTGTTTTACACCCCCAGCAGCTATTGCGCTACTGGTGCGGTCGCATTTTTGTTATACACCCACCAGGCAGCTATTGCGCTACTGGTGCGGTCGCATTTTCATTTGACACCCGCTAGGGAGCTATTGCGCTACTAGTGTGGTCGCATTTCATTTTACACCAGCTAGACAGCTATTGCGCTACTAGTACGGTCGCCTTTCGTTTTACACCTGCTAGACAGCTATTGCACTACTAATACAGTCGCCTTTCGTTTTACACCTGCTAGACAGCTATTGCGCTACTAGTATGGTCGTCTTTCATTTTACACCCGCTAGACAGCTATTGCGCTACTAGTGCGGTCGAATTTTTCGTTTTACACCTGCTAGACAGCTATTGTGCTACTAGTACGGTCACATTTCGTTTACACTTGCTAGACAGCTATTGCGCTACTAGTACGGTCACCCTTCATTTTACACCTGCTAGACAGCTATTGCACTACTAGTACGGTCGCCTTTCATTTTACACCCGCTAGGCAGCAGTTACGCTACTAGTATGGTCCCGCCGTTTTTCCTCCACTTGGCAGCTATTATGCTACTAGTGCGAGATCGTTCATTTCATAACCCGCTAGGTAGATATTACGCTACTAGTGCGAGATCGTTCATTTTATAACCCACTAGGCAGCTATTACGCTACTAGTGCGGTCCTGCCGTTTTTCCTCCACCAGGCAGCTATTACGCTACTAGTGCGAGATTGTTCATTTCATAACCCACTAGGCAGCTATTACGCTACTAGTGCGGTCCCGTCCGTTTTTCCTTCACTTGGCGGCTATTACGCTACTAGTGCAAGATCGTTTCACACCCACCTGCTAGGCAGCTATTACACTACTAGTACGGTACACAATGAAAAGTATTATAGGCTCGTCATAAGTCCTATAGCTAGATGTCAAGAGGTCTAGTTGAGGCTCGTCATAAGTCCTCGTACTTTCAATTGCATTCTAGGCCCGTCATAAGCCCTAGAACTGGATGTCAAGAGATCCAGTTGAGGCTCTCCTAAGTCCTCGTACCTTCAATTGCATTAGGCTCGTCATAAGCCCTAGGACTGGATGTCAAGAGGTCCAGTTGAGGCTCTCCTAAGTCCTCGCACCCCAAACCAATCTAATTGTTACTATTATAGACGCGTCATAAGTCCAATAGCTGGATGTCAAGAGGTCTAGTTGAGGGTCGTTGTAAGCCCTCATGCACCAAACCCAACAATTGCTCATGTTCAAAATTCGTTTAGCAAATCCAACCATTGTGTTCAGGGCTTGTCCCTCACCCATCAAAACCTTTGTATTCTAGACCAATTGTAAATATTTTTGCATTAAATCTTTACGTCATAGGCTGGTCATGCACCTCCTATCCTTTTGCAATCGTAGTTGCATCTCATAAACCGCAGTGAGAATTTTTGGCGCCCTTTCAACCTTGATCCAATTCTGCAAGTCTTCTCTTGCAGAAATGAATCAAGGGGAGCCATTTGTAGACACCAAAAATTCTCACCCTATAAAGAAAACTCCTAAAGATAAACAAAATAAGAGGGCCGTCACCTTTCTTTTCAAAACTTGTTCATGTGCATACCAAATTGAAATTGTCTTGTTATGACAATTTTTTTTAATTAATTTTCAAAGCATCCATTTTCAAATTCGTCCCTTATGTTATTCACTTATTTTACCATTTTATTTTTTTATTTATTTCATGTTAGTTAGTTACGTTTTATTTGCTTATTTATTTGCCTATTCATTTTATTTTAGTTCATGTTATCTCGTTACTTGTTTATTTTATCTCATTTCATTGATACATTTACTTGCATTTCCTTTATTAGTACTTGTTTTTTCTTTGCTTTATCGTTATTATTTTTAGAATCATTTTCATCGTTTTATGTACCTTTTCACTATTATATTCCATACTAGCATATTTACTTTTGTCGCTAATTCGATTAAACTCCTTCTCATCTCATTTTTTTTGGTACTTCCTTTTTTAATCTTATTTACTACTATTTTTATATATCTAATTCAACTTCTGTTTTTTATTACTCTCGTTCATATTTTAACCACCATTTTACTAGTACTGTTTCATTATTTCATGTACTTATTGTTATTTTAAATCATTAGTTTAATACTGTATGATATTTTTGTTTTTATCTACATTTTATTATTTTATGACTCTTCAAAGAAAACAATTCATTTTATTAGATTGAACTCTTTCATTTGACTGCATATACTTGTTTAAAACGATAGCATTGTTGAAGAATTAGTCAGTTTGAAGCAGAGCTCCAGTGTTCTTTCCCGTATTTGTACAGTGAATTTTGTTGTTAATGCAACAAATTAGTATATAATTGAAGGAACCTAGTGATTCCAGGTTCAAAAGGTGGGAGTAGCATAGGCTATTTTATTTTTTTAGCTTGTGTTAGGGTCATATATTTTTCCGGCAGTAATTTACTGAGACATAGTGTAGCTTAACTGGTAGTCTCTACTGTGGAATACCACAAGGTCTTATTATTATCTTTTGTTGTTGCTTTAGCTAGCCTACACTACCCCTCCCGGGTTGGGCCAAACGAATTTGAATTTGCATCGCCCAAGCCCACTCGGAAGGGACGCAACCCATGCCTGTGTTTGCCATCAGACAGAACGAAGCCCACAATTTCTAGAGCCAACTCCACTCCACTTGTAACATGTCATATTAAAACCCTAATCTTCTCTCTATAAAACAACATCTCAAAACCCTACTGTAGCAAGCCATAGGACAAGCAGCCAATGACATTCTCAGTCTCCAGTTTTTTTGAATTCGAAATAACCAGACAAGAACAGCCAATTTCTTCTCGCTTTGCAACCCTAATCTAGCAGTCAAGCAACCGCCGCTACCTTCACCATCTTCAATCTCGATCAAACCACCCTCATTCATTATGTCCACCAATCTCCATACCTGAACTCAAAACCTTCTCCACGCCTCGTCATAGCCATATCCACCGTCCAACCATCTTCAATCTCAAAACAAAAAAAACCTACCCTGTTGTATTATAAGCTAAAAAATGAGATCGAGATCCAGGTTTTCGGTAGAGCGTTCTCCCACTCTAGTCGTGATGAGCATTGAGAAGAAACCCAGAAGAAGCATGCAACATTCTTCTCCCCCGATCCTTTTGCCTACATCTTCTTTCATTCTCCTTGTCCCTCTTAAGTTTTAAAAATTCTGAGAACTAAAAAAAATCAAACCGGCGAGAATCCCCATTTCGGATTGATAATACCACCACATCTCATTGCATCTGCTAGAACATTCCATCGCCTGAAAAACCTACTCGAAATCCTGATAAAGAGAAAATCGGAAAGCTTCACTGCCTTCCGACACCAATACCACCAGAATAGTTCATCAATTCTCACCACCAGAAACTTCGAACGTCTGCTACTGCTAACTTGAACTCCCGTTTGAGTTTTCTTCTATGGCCTTGCTCCTCCTCATTGACTGACATAGCAAGTTTTTATTTCACTATTTCAAGTTTTAAAACCGGTTTCGAATCTTCTCGTGTGTATGTTCTCCTCTTTTCTTCGATTTCTTCAACTCATTGTCATCGGATGAAGCCATTTGAAGGTGGACGGTTCTATAAACAACTTCATCAGAGCTTCGTTTCGACACCAGATCATGCTCCTCCCCTTTTTACACTCTATTTTTCTTAATACTATATTTCACATGCACATACGATTGTCCTTTTCTTTCCGCGAGAGAGATTTATAGTTTGCTCGAGACTTTGTCGGTCTACTACCCCTCACTGATTTTTTATCGTTTCGGTTGAAATAAACTTTTCTTCCCCCTTGTGCCCTGGTCGACGGTCTCAATTGAGTTTTCTCATAAATTTCTGTTGAAAAATCACCAGACAGAAAGTTATAGTGGTGTGTTTTGGTTTTCTGAGACCGGTTCTCCCTTCCGGAAATATGTTCATATTTGTAAGGCACCCATCTTGAAGTTCCCAACAAGGTTCCGGGAACTAGTATATCTGATTGATGTCGTGCTCAAGCTGGTGGGCTCATGACTCACCTGTTTGTTTGTAGTTGTGTATTGAACAGGAAGTGTTTACCGGTTTCTTATCTCTATGGTGTCGGTGTTACTCTCAAACTGACGGGATCACTTCGTTTTCCCTTGCTTTATCTTCTCAATTCTTCCCCCTTTGCCTCTTCAATTTATTCTTCTTCGTTGTTGTCTGGATATTCACATCCTAATCTAGCGCATTGGCTTTGTTTGTGTGTTGGTTTTGCAGATAAATTTCATCATCTTCCTGGAGATAATTGGTTTCCCCTCTCTCGATTTGTCTGAGGAATAATCGTAGTTCCTCCGCGTTACCAAACCGACTGGACCCAGCGTGTGTTCAAGGTCCATTCATCTGTAGATTTAAATCCCTGTCCGAAATGGGTTTATGGTCAAGTTTTGGATCCCCCTTTATCGTTTCTTGTTTTCTTTTACATTCAATCTTTACTGCTTATATACTCTCGGTTTGAGAACAACCAATGATGGATATAGCGCTTGCAAACGTTCTCGTACTTGATAGTTCGCAGCATCTCTTTTGTTGTTCATTCAATTATATTTACGGTGTAATGTGTCCGACTGTGTTTTGTTTGCGTCACTTTCATGCCCTTTTACAGAAAATTTCTATTGTCCATCTTTCGGTATTTGACTCTGACCTGTACAATCTTTGAACATAGTTTAAAATGCATATTGGCACACTCCACTCAAGATGGGTGTCTCTTTTATTATACTTTTGTTTTCCCTGTTTCCGTCTCAGAAACACCTTGTACATGTCTTAAACTGACTCGTACATTGTATGCAAACTCGTCCATGTTTTCTCTGTTAGATTAAGGTTTAAATCACCGGCATGTATTGATCCCTTGTCCCAAAAAGAAAGGAGCGACTAAGTACTGGAGAAAGAAATTGAGAAATATGTTGAATTGATCATTTTGTCTCATCACGCGATTGTATATTCTATTTATCTTATTGTTGTTGATGTCATTATTTCACTTCTGTATCGTTCTCATGTTTTAGACTACATCAAATAAAAATAGCATTCGAATGTCTCACAGACCCGAGCGTCTCACAGACTTTGTTATTCTAATGATTCGAATATCTCACTGACTAGAGCATCTCACAGACCCGAGTGTCTCACAGATCCGAGCGTCTCATAGATTTCGACATCTTAAGATTTCAAACGTCTCATAGACCCGAGCGTCTCACAGACTATAACATCCCACACATCAAACATCAAAATTCCAAAATCCTAAAATCGTGAACTACGTAAGGTCTGATCTCAACAGGGAGTTGAGTACGTAGGCAGCCCATCCAGGGTGTGACCCCTTTCCAAACAAAAAACCATTTTCCCCTCGGAGGTGGCTCTCATATCTCTCAAAACATTTAAACCTTCTTCGGTTCACACAAACTTTAAGCCATCAGACTCAAAGTCTTGTCTATACACTCAACCTCAGACTCTTCCCAAATCTTCATTCTATACTCATCAGAGTTCACCAACTCCTCCCCTTGGTGCTAGTTTGGCAGAAAAGCTTGCCTCGTCCACTCTCTTTCTCTTTTCCTGTCATAATCCTATCCTTTGGCTTTAACTGAATCTCTCTTATAAGGTTTTGAAAGAAGGCAATCCCGAAAATTGGAGACCGAAGTTTCCTCGGGCACCAATCCAAAGTCGTGATCGTTGCCACTTCTAAGGGGTGTAACCCAGTGCGAACCCACACAGAATATTTGGTATGACCAGATAAGTCCATCCACGTGCAAATCATAGAGTTAATTAATGGTTCTTAGAACCCTTCTCCTCCCTTCCTAGTTCCTTAGGTCAAACTAGGTGGTGACTCTAGTCAACTCCGCCTTATAGAGGCATAAGTCCGCGTGGAGCCCATTGAGAGTGGGTGTAGTGCACACTTGTACTCCCCTTATGCTTTCTGGGAAAGACGGACGATTTAGTAGGTATTTGAGGAATGCCTGAATAACGGGTTTTAACCCTCCACAGAATGGCATTATTTTAGGATCTAGACTTCTCAGCCAGATCATATTTAGATAGACCCCCCTCATACCGAAAAATCACCCTCCACAGAATGGCGACTCTGCTGGGGAAAACTTGAGTAAGACTAAACTCCATTCAAAATTGTCGGGATTTCCCCACTTCTTTCAAAACCTTCAAGAGATTCATTTCGAAAGCCATTAGGATTACTCTACTCCACACTTAGAGTGTGATTGGTGAGGATAGCTAGGATGAGAGTGTGTAGCTTATACTCGACTTTGCTTGCTATGTGTGCTTCGCTTGTTACATTATTGCGTGATAATGCTAGACTAACCTGCAGAAACTTCAGGTAGGTGGGCCCATTAGGGGCTAACTTCTTTCATTTCTTTGCCTGCGCATCTATTTACCGCTTTTTTGGTTGTGATATAACTGTTAGGAATAGTCCTGAGGTGGGTGCATAGGGTAGCTTAGGACATGCATTCCTCTGTGTCACCCTTGATATTTGCGGTCGGGATAAACATTGGTCCACAATGATTCCCCATGAGCAGATGCCCTTCATAGTAAGGACTATGCACATGAGGCGGTTTGATTGCAGAAGTCATTTTCTGAGCGGTTAAACTGGTGTAAAATTAAAAGAAAAGAAATTAAAAACTCAAATTAAACGTCGGGCTGCCAACGAATCCGGTCGTAGTAGTAAAACAAGTGTCGTATCCACAGAGAGATTGTTCAATTATCCTAGTCTTGGTAGTTAATTAAAAACTGTAAAAAAGGGGTTTAGCCGGAGGCAAGCTTGATCTGTTGTTGGATTAGTACAGAAATAATAAAAACAGTTAAAGGTGAATTAAGTGATGTGGATGGAAAAATGTATCCTAGGATAGCGGGGGAATTGCCTAAATTACTTAAACATATTTATAACCATGTCTCAATTATTTATTGCCTATTAGAGTTAATAATTGTCAGTTACGAACTCTTAATAAAAGCCTTAGTATTTTCCTGCTCAATCCGGAGTGTAAATACTAAGATTAATTCCTTTGTGGTACCTAGACTATCTCAAAATCTTATGTTGATAGTTACCAAATAAATGCACTTGTTTCACGCAAAGCATTTAACAATATTTGCTGAAAAGGAATTAAAACAAGTTAAATGAGAGAGACAGGTGATAAATATTAGTTTACATAATATTAGAAATCAAACCCCCATCCTAGGATACAAATGAAAATTACTCAGACATTAACGGAGATAAGAAGATAGCACAGACAGATTTTGACATTATTTCAGAGGAAGAACTGGTCTGCTCTCGCTCTCACTGCTCTTCTATTTCTTTTGTTACTGTGTGAGTATGGAATGTTGTGGTGTTACGGGAGAAAAATAAGTGGAAGCGAATGGATGATGTGGTGAATGGTTTCTTCAGACTCCCGTCGTGCGTGGTGTATTTGTTGTGTTGAAGGGGTGAGTTTATATAGAGGCAGAGGAGAAGAAGATCCGTACGAATTTGATTGCCGATTGATTTGCTTCATTAATTGAAGCATTGATTGCTTCATTTATTGCAGGGGACAGAGCCGAAACGCGTACGCGGAGCAGATATTGCGAGTTGCAGAGTCGGCGCGACGAAGAAAACTAGTCGCGGCGTTGATTGTAGTCACGACCGCCTGGTGTCCGCCTTGTAACAGGCGGTTGCCTTATGTATGTCCGCCCCATATTAGGCGGTTAGTGTGTGTCGAGTCCGCCCAAGAACAGGCGGTTCTTCATGTTGTGTCCGCCACATAACAGGCGGTGGCTATGTGTGCTGTCCGCCCCATATCAGGCGGTTGTGCCTTACTCTTGTCCGCCTCTTTATGGGCGGTTGCAAGTGTGAGTGTCCGCCCCATTTTGGGCGGTTGCACTTGTCTCTTGTCCGCCTGTTTTCACGACGTACAGGCTTATTTCTTCTACGAATTTTGACCGGCTCTAGATTCTTCGTTTGGACTCCGTTTTCTGAGCCGTTTGCGTCTATGTGTTCGTCTCTTCGTCTACTTTACTTCCAGCTTGGTTTTTCCTCAAGTTTAAACCAATAAATTTTGAGATAGTCAATAAAACATAAAGAGGAAAACATACGATAAGTGAGAAATGAGCAGAAAAGTGCTGATATAATATATGAAATACACCTATAAAACATGCTCATTTAGACACTTATCACACCCCCACACTTACCTTTTGCTTGTCCTCAAGCAAAACCATGTACCCAAGCAAGTAGGGAATGCTCAATATTAACAAATACTATTATGAAGGGTAGGATAAAGAAGTCAATAGTACATGATCTTAAACTTTTTAGAGGAGTGTGATCCATCACCTACTGGTGGCATAGGTGTACTCAGGGCAAAAATAAAAATTAGAGTTTCGGGGTATGATCTAAGGTACTTCAATGCTTCTTGGTTAAGGTGACTTTGAGAACTTTTACCATGGCCAACTTCTCTCAAGAATGGGCATTGAGGAGAAAACAAAAGGAAAAATAGAATTATGCATTTGTTTCACTTTTGCATAAGAGATGAGAAAATAAAGGCATGACGCCTTTGTATTCAAGAACACTCAACTCTCTTTGTTGGTTACCAATGGTGTCTCGCAAGTCCCTTATTTATTTTATTTTATTTTTCCTTTTTGACAGAGAAGCACCCCTTAGCAATCCCTAAGAAAGAAGACAGAAAGAACCCCTGAGTAATAAAAATCCATTCATTTCAGATCATTTGGTCACACCGCATAAAAATGCTCCTCAAAAGTAATCAAAATTTTTAAAATTTTTGTACATTTTATACCATTTATCCCACAATTCATAACAGTATTTATTCTTAAAGAGAACAACCCACATAAAAAGGGTCCACGATATTGAATTTGAACAAACGCAAGATAAGCAGATAGATTAGGCATTTTAGCATAAAATGTCACCGAAAAGGGCACACTCCCCCACACTTAAATTGAACAATGTCCTCATTGTTCACCAGAAAAACAAGGGAAAGTTTCAGAAGGCCTTTTCGGTAAGTAGATAAAATAGAGAGAACACGAAGCTCACGAATAATCATTTAAGCACATAAACTCTCCTCTGCAGATTTATTTAAATAAAAGCATAATTAAAGAAACTGGTACTCCCCTGAGATTATTTTTGCTAGCGTGTATTGAACTTCCCCCACACTTGAGCTTCAGCCTCAAGTAGCGTAGCTTGGTTGCGGTGTAGACATGAAGTTGCACCTGCATAAGACACTAGAAGCAACCATACTATAAACGGGGTTAAGAGTTAGCAAAAATAAAATTTAAAGGGAACCTGAAAATTAAAACAGCATAAAAAGCATATAAAAGATAAGTTCGTTCGGGTTGCCTCCCGGAAAGCTGCCCTTCTTTAACGTCTTTGGCTAGACGCTTTGTCGTTAGATCGATCCTGGGGGTGGTTATGAGGAGGAGATCCAAAGCATGACTCGATGGTATTTTTGAGTGTCCACCTGGATGCATGTTTTCTTTTCTTATCCCGCTCTTCATCCGGGATTGGTGGTGGTATCTCTGTAATAGACATGCCGTCTGGAAGGGTGATAAACAGAAGTGGGGATGATGATTGAGTATCCCTTACGAACTTGAGATCTTTGGATTTGCTATCTGAGATCTTCCTGATGCAAACTCCAGCTTTTCGTTATAAGCCTGAAGGGTGATTTTCCCCTGGGCTACCCAAATGTGCACATCGGCTGTGGCAAGGAATGGTCGTCCAAGGATGAGAGGTGTAGTGGAGTTCTCTTCGATGTCTAGAATGACAAAATCGCATGGGAAGTATAAGTGTTCCACTTTGATGATAATATCCTCCACCACTCCGCTTGGGTAAGCTACTGAACCATCCGCCAGTTGAAGGGTCATCTTAGTCTTTTTCATTTCTCCAATTCCTAGATTTTTGAAAGTGGAGAGGGGCATCAAATTTATGGAGGCACCCAGATCGCATAGGGAGTATGGAAATGAGGTGCTACCAATTGTGACTAGAATAGTGAAGCTGCCCGGATCATTGCATTTGGAAGGTAGTGGTTGTTGTAGAATAGCTGAGCAAGCTACATTGAGAGGTACCGTACCGACTTTGGCCAATTTAGTTTTGTTGGATATGAGGTGTTTGAGGAATTTGGCGTAGTTTGGCATTTTGGCAATGAGGTCTACAAACTGTATGTTGACGTTTAGTTGTTTCAGCATTGCCAGAAACTTACCATATTCATTATCCAATTTCTGCTTCTGGAGTCGGTGGGGAAATGGTATAGGCGGTTCTTGTGAAGAAGGTTTTGAAGCTGATGGAATAGTGAGGATGGTGGGAGATGTTTTTTCTACTGGGGCCTCAGCTTTTTCTTCACTATCCTCTTTGGATTCTTCTGATCTTTGCGGGATGTGAATCTCGTCGGTTTTTTACCGCTTCTCAAGGTTATTGCCTTAACCTCTTCTTCTTCTTCTTCAAAGTCGAGCTTTTCATTTTCATAACCAGCCACCAAGTGCTCAAGGTAGGTATTCTCAGGTTGAATGCGATTTTTATAGACTTTGGCGGTGCTTTCAAGTTCAGCTACATTCCTTTTGGAAGTTTCGATTGCTACAACCACACACTCTTGGAGGGAAGGGTGTAGTTCTGGAACTTTAGCTGTTTTAGCCACCTCCATCTTTTCTTCATCGTGCTCCTTCACATAGATGCACTTGGCTTGCTCTCTTGGATTTGGTTCATTTTGGCTGGGGAGAGCCCCTGGCGGTCTTCGAGCAAGTTGTTCTGCAAGTTGATTGAATTTACCTTCGATTTTCTGGTTGAAGGCTTCTTGTGCAGAGAGCTGGTTCTGAGTTATGGACATGAATCCTTTCATCATCTCTTTAAGTTCTGCATTTGGATCAACAAGGATGAAGATGGTTGTTGTTGTTGTTGGAAACCTGGAGGGGCACCTAGTGCTCTATAACCCATATTAGAATTTGGTTGGGGTCTGTTCCCCTGATAGGTATTGGAATTGTTGTTCTGCCCTCCTTGGTTCTGATCATTGGTTTTCCATGAGAAATTCGGGTGATTTCTCCATGGATAGTTGTTGTTGATGTTATTGTTGTAGGAATTACCAGGGCGGTTTCCTATGAATTGTACTTCCTAGTACTGGCCTTTACCTTCGCATTGATGGGTTTCATGAGGACCGGCGCATATGACACATCGTTCTGTAGGTGGAACTGGTGGTGAACTTGTAGGTGGGGAAGCTATTGTTTTTACGATTTCGTTTTGAGATGTTGTTAGCTTTTCCACCATCTTTGCAAGGGACAAGATCTGGGCTGATAAATGATCCGTAGGCTCAACGTGGAGTAGGCCTGCTGCTCGTGGCGTTCTCCCTTTGGATCTCGTCCACTGTCTGGTATTGCTTGTCATGGTTTCGAGAAGGTCCATTCCTTCTTTAGGAGATTTCATCATGAAACTTCCTCCTGCAGAGGAATTGACGAGTAGTCGGTTTCCATCATCTAGACCATTGAAAAATGACAGGCAGAGGGATTGATCGTCGAGACCATGGTGGGAACATTTCATTAGCATATCCTTGAATCTGTCCCATGCGTCGTACAACGTTTCTCCCGGCTCCTGACAGAAAGTGTTGATCTCACCGATCAATTGCCTTGTTCTACTGGTTGGATAGTATTTGGCAAGGAATTTTTGGGCCATTTGCAGCCATGTGGTGATTGATCGGGAGGGAAGGCTTCGGTACCACCTGTTTGCTGAATCCGACAACGAGTGAGGAAATAGTTGTAGACGGATTCTTTCTTTGACGTTGCCGGTCTGACCAAAGGAATTGCAGAAGTCTAGGAAGAGACTCAGATGATTTGGGGCTTCATCTGGGTTCGCTCCACTAAACTTGCCTAGATCCCGGACGGCGGTGATGTAGTGGGTTTTGAAAACCCATCGTCCGGCTTCTTGTGGTGTTAGTTCAGGGAGAACTATGGCTGATGCTCTTCCTTCGGTATTCGGTTGGTGGTAGTCAGAGAGAGCACGGTGTTCTGGTTGATTTGCATGGTCCATTTCATTTATAACTTCGTTATTGGCCATGGCTTGATTTCTCAGGTTTCTTTGTGCTTAATAAAGTGCGCTCGGGTTCGGGGCTCGGACTGATTGGTGGAGAGCCTTGGGTTCGAGTATTTGGCATGCACAGAAGATAACTTGTGGTTTGTCAGAAACTGTGGAATTAATTAGTAAATAGAATAAGAAAGGCAGAGATATTGGTTAGGCTGATAAACATTAGTTAAACAACACTAATGTATATTTTTTTGTATTTTTTTTAACAAGAGTAAAATGACAGAAAATTAAAGTTAGGAGTTAGTATACTGGAAATTATAAGTTAGTAGTTAGTATACAGAAATTTGAAGGACAATGGAAATTAAATGTTAAGGACAATGGAAATTAAATGTTAAGGACAATGGAAAGAAATGACAGGAAATTTTAAGTTAGTAGTTAGGGACAATGGAAAGAAATGACAATGGAAATTAAATGACAGAAATAATGACAAAAATATTAAGATGTCCAAAGTCAGATGTCCAAGTTAGATGTCCAATTCAGATGTCCAAGTCAGATGTCCAACTCAGATGTCCAAGTCAGATGTCCGAGATTAACAATTTAATAGTATTATCAGGTTATTATAATATAGCGAGTGAACTACCGGAAACTAGGGAAATTGATGGAATCAATCTCCCCGGCAACGGCGCCAATTTGCAGAAGTCATTTTCTGAGCGGTTAAACTGGTGTAAAATTAAAAGAAAAGAAATTAAAAACTCAAATTAAACGTCGGGCTGCAAACGAATCCCGGTCGTAGTAGTAAAACAAGTGTCGTATCCACAGAGAGATTGTTCAATTATCCTAGTCTTGGTAGTTAATTAAAAACTGTAAAAAGGGGTTTAGCCGGAGGCAAGCTTGATCTGTTGTTGGATTAGTACAGAAATAATAAAAACAGTTAAAGGTGAATTAAGTGATGTGGATGGAAAAATGTATCCTAGGATAGCGGGGGAATTGCCTAAATTACTTAAACATATTTATAACCATGTCTCAATTATTTATTGCCTATTAGAGTTAATAATTGTCAGTTACGAACTCTTAATAAAAGCCTTAGTATTTTCCTGCTCAATCCGGAGTGTAAATACTAAGATTAATTCCTTTGTGGTACCTAGACTATCTCAAAATCTTATGTTGATAGTTACCAAATAAATGCACTTGTTTGTCACGCAAAGCATTTAACAATATTTGCTGAAAAGGAATTAAAACAAGTTAAATGAGAGAGACAGGTGATAAATATTAGTTTAAGTAATATTAGAAATCAAACCCCCATCCTAGGATACAAATGAAAATTACTCAGACATTAACGGAGATAAGAAGATAGCACAGACAGATTTTGACATTATTTCAGAGGAAGAACTGGTCTGCTCTCGCTCTCACTGCTCTTCTATTTCTTTTGTTACTGCGTGAGTATGGAATGTTGTGGTGTTACGGGAGAAAAATAAGTGGAAGCGAATGGATGAGTGTGGTGAATGGTTTCTTCAGACTCCCATCGTGCGTGGTGTATTTGTTGTGTTGAAGGGGTGAGTTTATATAGAGGCAGAGGAGAAGAAGATCCGTACGAATTTGATTGCCGATTGATTTGCTTCATTAATTGAAGCATTGATTGCTTCATTTATTGCAGGGGACAGAGCCGAAACGCGTACGCGGAGCAGATATTGCGAGTTGCAGATGAGAGTTGCAGAGTCGGCGCGAAGAAGAAAACTAGTCGCGGCGTTGATTGTAGTCACGACCGCCTGGTGTCCGCCTTGTAACAGGCGGTTGGCTTATGTATGTCCGCCCCATATTAGGCGGTTAGTGTGTGTCGAGTCCACCCAAGAACAGGCGGTTCTTCATGTTGTGTCTGCCACATAACAGGCGGTGGCTATGTGTGCTGTCCGCCCCATATCAGGCGGTTGTGCCTTACTCTTGTCCGCCTCTTTATGGGCGGTTGCAAGTGTGAGTGTCCGCCCCATTTTGGGCGGTTGCACTTGTCTCTTGTCCGCCTGTTTTCACGACGTACAGGCTTATTTCTTCTATGAATTTTGACCGGCTCTAGATTCTTCGTTTGGACTCCGTTTTCTGAGCCGTTTGCGTCTATGTTTCGTCTCTTCGTCTCTTTACTTTACTTCCAGCTTGGTTTTTCCTTATGTTTAAACCAAAAGTTTGTGAGATAGTCAATAAAACATAAACTAGTGGAAAAACATACGATAAGTGAGAAATGAGCAAAAGAGTGCTGATATAATATATGAAATACACCTATAAAACATGCTCATTTAGACACTTATCATTGATCATAGTATCTACGCCGTGAAAAGCTCATGATCCTTCAACACTTACCTTTTCGAGTCAAAGCCAGCATATAGTGAACTCTGAGCCTTCAGTGTCCAGCTGTCTGGTCCCGTGTCTAAGATGGGTTTATGGGTAGTCACCCCCTTGTATGCCGTCTGTCTGACCACCCTCTGCCTTACCCTGAAGATTGCATGGGCTCAGTTCTCCATGATTTCTCTGCACCACGGGTGTCTTTAAAGCCCAATGTCACGCTACAAATTCATAGAGGATCCCGTATTTACCGGATACCCATACATGACAAAGCGTAGTCAGTGAATAATTTGGACTTTGGACACACCTTATCGTGCAGACGAGGGGAGACCCGTGCCCATGCAGTACATCCCCAAGTTTTCCAAAAAGTGAGTATGTTGTGATAATCCTCGGTCGTGGCTCGTGTGACTGTATCACTTCGGGTATCCTGACCTTTTGAACTTAAACACTCCGGACTTTCTCGATGACGTGCCCCACAAGGCGTAACATAGATAAAACCCGAGAGATGAACAGTGAAGGGACGACGGTTCCCCCGGTGGTATGGAAGCATTGATTGACCTGGAAGGTGATTATCCCAATCATTCACACTCAGCTCCACATAAAATCAGCCACGATTTTTGTTTTGCACTTACATTTATGTGTGATCGCGTTTCAAAAATTAGCAAGAATAAGAAAATGAATCATGTCGAACACTCTAATGAAATATCTTTAAAGTCGTTCATCTTTAATGATTTCAAATTTTTTATTTCTGAAGTAGTTTTCAAAATCGGTTTCAATCAAAGTCTTCAAAAAAATAAACTTTGTCAAGCAGTTTACAAAGAACAAATTTCAAAAATCTACTATTTACAAATAATTTTCAAGCAATACTTCTCATAAATTTCATTTCAAAAACAGATTTAAAAAGCATGCTTTTTACAAGCAAATTTTAAACAACTTTTTTTCACATATATTATCTCAAACTTGTTTTTCAAAACAATTTTCAAAGTTGATTTTCATAAAAGTATTTCAAAATAAATGATTTAGTCCCCATGTTGTGACCCGTTATTTTTGTAGTTCAACCCACCTTCAAGAGCAACGGTCATTACCGTGGAGCATACTAGTCATCCATGTTTTCACATAAGTGGTGGATTTTCACAAAGAATTTTTGCTTGATCATTCACCTTTCCTTTCTAAAAAAACGCCCCTTATTTCCCTCGTCGGAGCAGATGGAGCGCATGAAGATCAACAACTGCAGTCTGAACCGAAAATCAGAGGTGCACCAGCCCGAGTCGAGCGACATGAAGATCAACAACGATTGTTCGAGTTCAAATTTTCTGAGAGTCAGAAGAACACCAACCGGTTTTGTTTGATCACAATACCGATTTGCTGCAAGAGCCAAAAGATGAGCGAGCAGCCGGTCAAGATCCCGAAGACGAACGAGCGGCCAATTAGAAGCTCAAAGACGAAGCAGAAGAATTCGGGAGAAGTTTTTAACCTCAAACTCCCCCATTTAATGACTTTTAGAATTGATGTATAGGTTTTCCCCTAGCATTCTTTCCTCTCTTGTCAATTTCTAAATAAACTTTGTGTATAGGTTATACATTTCCTTTGAATTCATTTAGATCATTGTGTATAGGGTTTCCCCACTCCCTATTTTTTTGCGAATGACCAAGCATCAAAATTCCTACTGTGAAAATCCACCACTTCGGAAACACGTTTTTTCGAAACCATTTTTCTAAAATGTAGCTTATTTTGGAAACAAGCTAATAAAACAACCAACAAACAAAAGCATGCAACACATTCATGGCAGAAAGGAAAACAGTTGCATGCATTCTCATTCAGTTCAAATTCATTAATCATGCATGAAACACGCTCATCTAAGGAAAATACATAATCACATGTTACATTTCCCACACCTCACACGAGCATTCATCCCATTTTTCAAGCATGCTAACATTTGTTAGATTATTCTTTCTACAGTGATGGTCGTGTTTGCAGGTGAATAACTGCCTTTGCCTATGAGTGGTGACGAAGTGATAGCAAGAAATACCGGGCATTCAAGCTTTTTTCCCATTCAGCATACCATGTACATTGAGACCAACAACCACAAAAAAGCATACACAAAAAAAAATCCCAAAAAAAAACCCGTACATCCGAAAATCTAAAAAAATCATACATCCAAAAATCCAAAAAATCATACATCCAAAAAATCCAAAAAAAATCATACATCCAAAAATCCAAAAAAAATCATACCTTCAAAAATCCCAGAAAATGCAGCCCATGTCATATCAGTGGGTCACCATGCGGGAGTTTTCACTCCCTAAAAGTCCCAAGATCCAGGAGCCAATCACCAACCAGACCTCACTCAAGAATTACTTCTTCGACAACAATCACCACAACTAGACCATCTTCAGAGCCAATCGTGGCGGGATGAGCTTCATGAACCGCAAGCTTAATTCGGCTCAAGCGAGACTAGTCGTAACCTTACCACTCATGCATTGTATCCAAAAACAAAACAAACACAAAAAAGAAACATTCAGTCAACCATCTCAATTCATCATTTTCAGCATTTCGTGCATCCTATATATGGTAATTCCATATTACCACAATACATTGCATGGTAGATAATTGCATTTGCATACTTCCATATCGAAATGACATCTTCGGGAAAATCATGAGAGATTGATTGAACAGAGTGCATGAACCACTTAACTCTCAACCCGTCAATGAGTACAAGGGTCCAATCAAAATCAACACCACATACCAAGTGAGGAGTCTGCGAAGAGCGGTATTTCCCTTTGAATTTACAATGAATGTTTTGGACAATCCAATGAGTGATGAGGAAAGATAGAGTGAGTCCACGGAGGTAAAACCATGAGCGACTTGTGCTTTCCTTCAGCACATGGAGAGACACAATTCATAGCGAGATCAATGTCGATAAACGGGATACGAACCGTGATTCATGCAAAGATCCAAGAATAGTAAGAAAACAATCATTGAATAATGAGAATGATAGGCACTTAGGATCAAAATCTCCACAAGGCCAAAAAACTTTGATTTTCCCGAACATAACCCCTTAGTGAGCCCCGCTAAGCCTTTCAAGAAAAACTCTTTTTCCAAAAAAAAAAACTCCACAATATGCCACCCCACATATACTTGCCTGCCCTTGCAATAGAGGATCTCGAAAGAGCCGGAGCCATGGCCCCTCCCCACCATCTTTCACAAACACAATAAATGAAATGTTTGAAGAAATTAGTGAGTCAATGCAACTCCAAAGCCAAACACCAAAAAAGAACACCAAAAATGTTCAAGAAGATCGATGAGTCAATGCAACTCCAAAGCTGAAAGCCAAAATACAAAGCAGAGAATGCTTGAGAAAGTTGATGAGCCAAATACAATTTCAAAAACACAAAAATGAGAAGAAAGTTCAAATCATACGCCAGGAGAGGCAAGAAGGAGAAATCCAAACCAAAAGGGCCAACGATGTCCCGAAGAAACCATAAGGGGTTATCAAAACCCGTCTAATCATTCCACCCATGGCAAAGGTGAAACATGTCCTCTATTGCACAAAAGCTCCACAATTCCCATATAAATCATCCAGCCCCATGTGACATACATCATACCCCTCAGCCCCGTTATAACCCAATAAAAGACCTCTAACTCGTTAGTTGATGAGCATTAACTGAAAGTATCGGATCTGAAACATGAATCATAAGCTTCGTACTTGTTATCAACATGTCCCATCATACCAAAGGGACCATGAGTGAATGAGTATGACCTTACCCCACGAGGTCTTATGAGTGCAAGTGAAAATCCAATCTGAGCACCAAATCATAAACATCCTACCCCATTGCAGGTGAGAAATTAGTGAGGATCGGAAAGTTCAGAACCTCGAAAGAAATTCTAAGGAAAATACTACTCCGACCATCGAGAGTATCATCACACCATTTAGCACACATAGCTTGACTCACGAGAGATTGACCCATATACCTCCATGAGAGGAAAGTGATTTGCGCACTCGAGCTCAACAATCACTCAAGATTGAACCGAAGATGTCTTATATTCATAAACCACATATTAATGTAGATAGGGTCGTACATTCTCTCCAAAAAGCTGTATATGCATTTAGCGTCTCTTCTAACATTTAGTATTTGCATGCATCATACCCACTTCATTTTCAATATCCGACTGGCAAGAACTATGCCTAGTCTTGTCGAAAGTCGACTTCAGTCGCTGCTGCTGAAACATGACCTCGAATCAAAAGATATCAAACTAGAGCCATCTGAAACCATACGAAGACCATTTCATAGCCATCCAACGTCATGCTCGAGCCTCATCAACACCATATCCAGAGCCATCTGGAGCCATGCGGGAGCCATTCTCAGACACTGAGACCATCCCTAGGGCTACACATGAGCCATTTCGTCACCAAGGCCTTGCGCGCAGAATTTCGAACTATGTATGGTCTGATCTCAATACAGAATTGAGTACGTAGGTAGCCCGTCAGGGTGCGACCACCTCAAAAAAAACTCCCCCTTTTTCCCCTCGCAGTCACATTGAAGCTATCCCGGAGCCACTAGGGAGCCAAATCTAGAATGATGCCGGAGCCATCAAACCACAATAAATCCTTAACCGGAGCCATCAAACCACAATAAATCCATCACCGGAGCCATCAAACTACTTCAAAACAATCAAATCCACCAACCATTTCAAACCCACCAGCCACCCGAGACCATTGGTCACTCTCGAGCCATCAGTGCACCGGAGCCATCAGTGCATGCCGGAGCCGTCAACATAACCCCGAGACCATTGGTCACACCGGGGCCATCAATGCATGTTGGAGCCATCTCAGATCATTGAAGCCATGCCGGAGCCATCCCGAAGCTTTGAAGCAACTTTGGAGCCATCAACTCACACAAAAATCTACATCCTCAAACAGGGGGTTTTGATTCAATTAATGCATTTGTTAACCACGTCATATCTCGTTTGCATGTGGGAATCCTTTCAAGGGTACCACAAAATGACTCACATCATTCGATCAATTATTTCACTCAAGTTGGTAATATAATCCTCACTCCACTCAGGTGGCCTTTCACTCGCAAAACTCTTTTACTATTCAATTCACGTTTTCATTTTACACCCGCCAGGCAGCTATTGCACTACTGGTGCGGTCATGTTTTCATTTTACACCCGCCAGGCAGCTATTGCGCTACTGGTGCAGTCGCATTTTCATTTGACACCTGCCAGGCAGCTATTACGCTACTTGTGCGGTCGCATTTTTGTTTTACACCCCCAGGCAGCTATTGCGCTACTGGTGCGGTCGCATTTTCGTTATACACCCACCAAGCAGCTATTGCGCTACTGGTGCGGTCGCATTTTCATTTGACACCCGCTAGGGAGCTACTGCGCTACTAGTGCGGTCGCATTTCATTTTACACCTGCTAGACAGCTATTACGCTACTAGTACGGTCGCCTTTCGTTTTACACCTGCTAGACAGCTATTGCGCTACTAATACGGTCACCTTTCATTTTACACCTGCTAGACAACTATTGCGCTACTAGTACGGTCGCCTTTCATTTTACACCCGCTAGACAACTATTGTGCTACTAGTGCGGTTGAATTTTTCGTTTTACACCTGCTAGACAACTATTGCGCTACTAGTACGGTCACCTTTCGTTTTACACCTGCTAGACAGCTATTGTGCTACTAGTACGGTCACCTTTCGTTTTACACCAGCTAGACAGCTATTGCACTACTAGTACGGTCGCCTTTCATTTTACACCCGCTAGGCAGCTATTACGCTACTAGTATGGTCCCGCCGTTTTTCCTCCACCAGGCTGCTATTACGCTACTAGTGCGAGATCGTTCATTTCATAACCACTAGGTAGCTATTACGCCACTAGTGCGAGATCATTCATTTCATAACCCGCTAGGCAGCTATTACGCTACTAGTGCGGTCCTGCCGTTTTTCCTCCACTAGGCAGCTATTACGCTACTAGTGCGGTCCCGTCCGTTTTTCCTTCACTAGGAAGCTATTACACTACTAGTGCAAGATCGTTTCACACCCACCTGCTAGGCAGCTATTACGCTACTAGTACGGTACACAATGAAAAGTATTATAGGCTCGTCATAAGTCCTATAGCTAGATGTCAAGAGGTCTAGTTGAGGCTCGTCATAAGTCCTCGTACTTTCAATTGCATTCTAGGCCCGTCATAAGCCTAGGACTGGATGTCAAGAGATCCAATTGAGGCTCTCCTAAGTCCTCGTACTTTCAATTTCATTCTAGGCACGTCCTAAGCCCTAGGACTGGATGTCAAGAGGTCCAGTTGAGGCTCTCTAAGTCCTCGTGCACCCCAAACCAATCTAATTGTTATTATTATAGACGTGTCATAAGTCCAATAGCGGGATGTCAAGAGGTCCAACCATTGTGTTCAGGGCTTGTCCCTCACCCATCAAAACCTTTGTATTCTAGACCAATTGTAAATATTTTTGCATTAAATCTTTACGTCATAGGCTGGTCATGCACCTCCTATCCTTTTGCAATCGTAGTTGCATCTCATAAACCGTAGTGAGAATTTTTGGCGCCCTTTCAACCTTGATCCAATTTGCAAGTCTTCTCTTGCATAATTGAATCAAGGGGAGCCATCTGTAGACACCAAAATTCTCACCCTATAAAGAAAACTCCAAAAGATAAACAAAATAAGAGGGTCGTCGCCTTTCTTTTCAAAACTTGTTCATGTGCATACCAAATTGAAACTGTCTTGTTATGACAATTTTTTTTAATTAATTTTCAAAGCATCCGTTTTCAAATTCGTCCCTTTTGTTATTCACTTATTTTACCATTTTATTTTTTGATTTATTTCATGTTAGTTAGTTACATTTTATTTGCTTATTTATTTGTCTATTCATTTTATTTTAGTTCATGTTATCTCGTTACTTGTTTATTTATCTCATTTCATTTCATTGATACATTTACTTGCATTTCCTTTATTAGTACTTGTTTTTTCTTTGCTTTATCGTTATTATTTTTAGAATCATTTTCATCGTTTTATGTACCTTTTCACTATTATATTCCATACTAGCATATTTCCTTTTGTCGCTAATTCGATTAAACTCCTTCTCATCTCATTTTATTTTGGTACTTCCTTTTTGAATCTTATTTACTACTATTTGTATATATCTAATTCAACTTCCGTTTTTTATTACCCTCGTTCATATTTTAACCACCATTTTACTAGTACTGTTTCATTATTTCATGTACTTATTGTTATTTTAAATCATTTGTTTAATACTGTATGATATTTTTGTTTTTATCTACATTTTATTATTTTATGACCTTCAAAGAAAACAATTCATTTTATTAGATTGAACTCTTTCATTTGACTGCATATACTTGTTTAAAACGATAGCATTGTTGAAGAATTATTCAGTTTGAAGCAGAGCTCCAGTGTTCTTTCCCGTATTTGTACAGTGAATTTTGTTGTTAATGCAACAAATTAGTATATCATTGAAGGAACCTAGTGATTCCAGGTTCAAAAGGTGGGAGTAGCATAGGCTATTTTATTTTCTTTAGCTTGTGTTAGGGTCATATATTTTTTCCAGCAGTAATTTACTGAGACATAGTGTAGCTTAACTGGTAGTCTCTACTGTGGAATACCACAAGGTCTTATTATTATCTTTTGTTGTTGCTTTAGCTTGCCTACACTACCCCTGAAATACCCCAAACTTAGATATGGTGTTTAAGTTATAAACTAAGATATAAGAAGGCTAAATAATGCCTTAGAAACATTAAGAAACCATTTTAATCAAAGAAAACATAAGGAAGCACCAAGAGAGCAGTTTAAGCAAAAACGTGCTCTAAGCTTGGAGATACTTGGGTGAGCACCCAAATATCATTCTTAGACCTAGTAATATCATAATGGTCATTTTAAGTTAATTACCAAAGAAAACCAAGCTCAAAAACAAGTTAAAACACAAATTGTGCTTTAAGGACTCTTAAAGCACATTTTTGAAAAATTGTCTTAGAAAGGGGTTTTAAGTGGCCAAATGCCCATGATTACTCCTTAATTAACTTGTGTACTAATTAGTATCACATTAGGAAGTCTAAATCAATGGGAAATCAAAAATTTCACGAATATGTGCACTAATTTGTGAATAGTAACCAAATAGTGCCTAGTTTAGTCTTTAATCAATTAAGTCTAATTAATTGGTCAAACAAGACCATGACTAGCCTAATTAATGAGGGGGCCAGTTTTATAAGGGTGTGAGTCACCAAGGGTAGCCAATTAATGTTAGAAGAAAAAGAGGAAAAGTAAGTGGTTACTACTTGCTTTTAAGGAATCAAATATCTTATATGCCACCTCTCTCCTCCTTTCTTCATTCTTCATCTTCTCCATCGATTTCTCTTGCTCTCTTTCTTCTCTTTCACGTAAGAAGACAACTCCATGCTAGCTTCATCTTCTTTTGCCCACATCTTGCTCATTTAAGCTCCAAAATCAAAACCAAGCACATATATCTCTTAGTTAGCTCAAGCTCTTCCTTTCTATCTTTTCAAAACTTCAAGAGCCTCATTTTGGAGCCAAGGAAAACCGCCATTAGAGGAGGAAACTCAAGCTTGTAGACTCCATTAGCTTCTCCATTCTCTTAAGGTAAAGAATATGCAAGAAAAATGAAGTTCCCACCATTTCTTCACATGTCCGAAAATTATCACTCATGGGGCTTCATGTTTATGCCTTGTTATAGCTTATTTTCTATTCTCCAAGGGATAGAGGAGGTCCTTCTTGCTTCATATCCAAGCTTATTCTAAGACTCCAAGGTAAAACAATCAATTTAATACCTTAAAGCACATTTTTAACCTAGGGTTTGTTCCTTAAGGTTAATGTATTATCTAGCACTCATTGGAGTCATTGGATATTGGTTAGAACATTGGCAAGGAGAGTTTAAGTGGTGACCGAGATTGTTCAAGGAAAAAGGCTAAGGAGGAAAGTTTGTGAAGCTTGAAAAAGAACAAGGTAAATGTCTTACCTTAAGGTGTTTAATGCATTAAGGGATGGGATTTAGGTATATGATGAGTGTAGCTTAGGGTTTACATTAGAAAAGGGCTATATACAACCTAGGAGAAACAATGACTATGTTTAAGAACTTGTGATTAAGGAGCCAATGAGAAAAGGAGATAGTTTAAGAATGTCAAGGTGAATTATAAGAGCTTTTAAATTGCAATGGGAGCCTTGTTTGTGTGTTATTTTGCAGGTCAAAGGATATATTATTGAGGAAATTCAGTGTTTAGATTTATGCACTTAAGGGCCTAAGTGCCAAGCAATTTAAGTTGATGCACTATATTGTCATTGATGTAGTGTAGTTTTGGTGTATGATGTGTGTTAAGGAGGGTTTATGAGAGTTTGAATGTGGTTAGCTATTTGATGGTGAAAAAACTAAATGTTTGTGGTGTAATAATATACTAGAGAACCCATGGCAAAATTTAGAGAAGAACCTAAGTGTTTAGGATGTGTTAAGGAGATTTCATGACTAAGGAAGCATTAGGAAACTTTAGGAGTTGTTTTTGACAAAAAGAGTGAGCTTAAGGTGTTATTGAGAATTAGAATGACTTAGGCAAATGTTGGTAAACAAGTAGGAAGGAATAATGTGTTGGTAGAAGGAGGCATAAACTTGTGTAGGAACGTTAAGTAGTTGCATAAAGAGAGTTTTAGATGGTGAAAGATGCTTGGGAGATGATGTTATAGTGGTGAGGAAGCATTTGGCATAGTGGTTATATCAGGTATGAACACCACTTAGAAACCTAGTGAAAAACATTACAAGTGTTGGCATGATTATAAGGAAAATGCATAATGACTGAGGTGGATATTGGTGAGAGATTAATGAGTTTAGTGGAAGGCTTAAGGTGTATTTGAAGTGCCCAAGTGAGGTTAGAACATACTAGGATATATGAGGTGAAGTTTGGAGTCAGATGGGAAATTAGAAACAAAGTTCTGGAGTCGACCGCACCTGCAAGGTCGGTCGAGCTCAGTTTACACTACCGGAAAGAGTTTCTGGAATGGACCGGACTTGCAAGGTCGGTCGGGCTTGTATTTTGTGTACGAATTGAGTCTCTGGAATGGACCGACCTTGGGACCGGACTTACAAGGTCGGTCATGCCTAAGAATTTTGTACGGGAATTGGTCTCTGGAATCGACCGAACTTGGGACCGACCTTGGCAAGGTCGGTCGGGCTTAAATTTCCCACGGGGAAAACTCTCGGGAATGGACCGACCTTGGGGACCGGACTTGCAAGGTCGGTCGGGGGAAAATTTTCAAACGGTAATATGTCCTGGAATAGACCGACCTTGGGTAAGGTCGGTCGGTAAGGTCGGTCGAGCCAAAAACAAAAAAAAAAGAGAAAATTTTAAATTCTAAAGATGTTAATTGGTAATGAGGCATGCCATTGGTATGGTATAATGATTAGGAACCTAAGAACCTAAGGAATTAAGTTAAGTTAAGTATAAACCTAATGTTTAAAGTTAAGTTTATAAGGTTAGGTGGTAAGGACTTAAGAGAGTATTGGATGGGAATTCTTAGGGACTAAATGAGTTAAGTGATGTGCAAATAACTGATGGCCTAAAAATGAATGAATGTTTTAGGTTTGTGAATTGGGACCCCGGAGAAGGTTAAACAAACGACAGTCGACGGTGAACGGTACAGTCTTTCTTGTGACCTGCTTGCTAACGAGGTGTCCCTCGGCTTGTGTGCTATTTGTTGTTTGATACGACTAAGACAAGATAAAGCATGCAACCGGATATTAATGTTCTCGTTGTGTAGGCGTTTTTTTTACACTAACCACGAGGCTTAAGGATAGCTACTAACTAAGCTTGGTACTTATTGAGTTAAGGAGAGGATTTGTACATTGGTGATTGTTGGTTAATACCCGTCAAGGTTTATCTAACACAAGATATTTAAGACTTTCACTAACCGTAAATTGGTGGGAGTGAGGAATCCGGAATGGTATTGGCACATGTGTATTGGGGGAGGTCGGTATCTGAATCAGATCCGACTTCCAAATAAGACTTGTCCTCGGACTCGTCGCCTAGGGTCAACAAACCGACCCGACCACCCGGACTACTGTTGAGGTGGGAGGCACATTAAGGATGGCGTGGGGGGATCAAGCCTACATCCCCAACAAATAAGAAAGGTAGCTTATTGCTGGATAGTGCACTACTGCTACGGCTAGGGTTAACCAAGCCCTACAAAAAATAAGCAACCAATTAAGGGCTAACCAATCTAATAGTGGAACGGTTGGCAATTATAAGGTTAAGGAGATTGTGGATCTAAGGAGTTAAGAACTAACTCATTTTTTAGGGGAACGCCTGAGTCGTTCATTTGCATATGAGATATTTATGTTCATTGTGGTTTGTGTTTTATTGCGTTTCATATTATGATTGTGATGCTAATCAACTTCCATGCTATCGACAATTAGTCGTCGTAGCCCCGTTAGCTTGGGGGCCACGAGAGGGTCGTACCAGCATTCGTGTGACCCCCTTTGGGGGCTGTTTTTACACTTGCAGGTAAGCGGCCCATGAAGTCACACCACAGAGTAGGAGCGGGTAGCCCTAGGTGGGACTTTATTTTGAGTACGGGTAGCGCCTGTGCACCCGTTTGTTGATAGTTGAACTTGAGATATGTTATGTGGTTTTGGAGATACTTAAAACTCGGTTGGTGTATGTAATTTGGCTATACGGTGTAAATATTTAAGAAGCGTAATTCTTGTTGATTAGACCGTGGCAAGGTCTGGTATTAGTTAATTCCGCTGCGACGTTTATGTATTACTGTTAAGTTGCGATAACCATGAATGGCTTAAGACGGGTGTTACAACCCCTCCCTGGTTGGGCCAAACGAATTTGAATTTGCATCGCCCAGCCCACTCGGAAGGGACGCAACCCATGCCTATGTTTGCCATCAGACAGAACAAAGCCCCAATTTCTAGAGCTAACTCCACTCCAGTTGTAACATGTCATATTAAAACCCTAATCTTCTCTCTATAAAACAACATCTCAAAAGCCTACTGTAGCAAGCCATAGGACAAGCAGCCAATGACATTCTCAGTCTCAGTTTTTTTATGAATTCGAAATAACCAGACAAGAACAGCCAATTTCTTCTCGCTTTGCAACCCTAATCTAGCAGTCAAGCAACCGCCGCTACCTTCACCATCTTCAATCTCGATCAAACCACCACCATTCATTATGTCCACCAATCTCCATACCTGAACTCAAAACCTTCTCCATGCCTTGTCGTAGCCATATCCACGGTCCAACCATCTTCAATCTCAAAACAAAAAAAAACCTACCCTGTTGTATTATAAGCTAAAAAACGAGATCGAGACCCAGGTTTTCGGTAGAGAGTTCTCCCACTCTAGTCGTGATGAGCATTGAGAAGAAACCCAGAAGAAGCATGCAACATTCTTCTCCCCCGATCCTTTTGCCTACATCTTCTTTCATTCTCCCTGTCCCTCTTAAGTTTCAAAAATTCTGAGAACTAAAAAAAATCAAACCGGTGAGAATCCCCATTTGGATTGATAATACCACCACATCTCATTCCATCTGCTAGAATATTCCATCGCCTGAAAAACTACTCGAAATCCTGATAAAGAGAAAATCGGAAAGCTTCTCTGCCTTCCAACGCCAATACCACCAGAATAGTTCATCAATTCTCACCACCGGAAACTTCAAACGTCTGCTACTGCTAACTTGAACTCCCGTTTGAGTTTTCTTCTATGGCCTTGCTCCTCCTCATTGACTGACAGAGCAAGTTTTGTTTCACTATTTCAAGTTCTAAAACCAGTTTCGAATCTTCTCTTGTGTATTTTCTCCTCTTTTCTTCGATTTCTTCAACTCATTGTCATCGGATGAAGCCATTTGAAGGTGGACGGTTCTATAAACAACTTCATCGGAGCTTCGTTTCGACACCGGTGTCATGCTCCTCCCCTTTTTACACTTTATTTTTCTTAATGCTATATTTCACATGTACATACGCTTGTCCTTTTCTTTCCGCGAGAGAGAGATTTACAGTTTGCTCGAGACTTCGTCGGTCTACTGCCCCTCACTGATTTTTATCGTTTCGGTTGAAATAAGCTTTTCTTCCCCCCTGTGCTCTGGTCGATGGTCTCAATTGAGGTTTCTCATAAATTTCTGTTGAAAAATCACCAGACAGAAAGTTATAGTGGTGTTTGTTTTGATTTCTGAGACTGGTTCTCCCTTACCGGAAATATGTTCATATCTGTAAGGCACCCATCTTGAAATTCCCAACAAGTTCTGGGAACTAGAAGATCTGATTGATGTCGTGCTCAAGCTGGTGGGCTCATGACTCACCTGTTTATTTGTAGTTGTGTATGAACAGGGTGTGTTTGCCGGTTTCTTATCTCTATGGTGTCGGTGTTACTCTCAAACCGACGGGATCACTTCGTTTTCCCTTGCTTTATCTTCTCAATTCTTCCCCCTTGCCTTTTCAATTTATTCTTCTTCGTTGTTGTCTGGATATTCACATCCTAATCTAGCGCATTGGCTTTGTTTGTGTGTTGGTTTTGCAGATAATTTTCATCATCTTCCTAGAGATAATTGGTTTCCCCTCTCTTGATTTGTCGAGGAATAATCGTAGTTCCTCCGTGTTACCAAACCGACTGGACCGGCGGCGTGTGTTCAAGGTCCATTCGTCTATAGATTTAAATCCCTGTCCGAAATGGGTTTATGGTCAAGTTTCGGATCCCCCTTTATCGTTACTCGTTTTCTTTTACATTCAACCTTTACTGCTTATATACGCTCGGTTTGAGAACAACCAATGATGGATATAGCGCTTGCAAATGTTCTCGGACTTACTAGTTCACAACATCTCTTTTTTTGTTCATTCAATTGTATTTACGGTGTAATGTGTCCGACTGTGTTTTGTTTGCGTCACTTTCATGCCCTTTTACAGAAAATTTCTATTGTCCATCTTTCAGTATTGACTCTGACCTGTACAATCTTTGAACATAGTTTAAAATGCATATTGGCACACTCCACTCAAGATGGGTGTCTCTTTGATTATACTTTTGTTTTCCCTGTTTCCGTTTCAGAAACACCTTGTACATGTCTTAAACTGACTCGTACATTGTATGCAAACTCGTCCATGTTTTCTCTGTTAGATTAAGGTTTAAATCACCGGCATGTATTGATCCCTTGTCCCAAAAAGAAAGGAGCGACTAAGTACAGGAGAAAGAAATGGAGAAATATGTTGAATTGATCATTTTGTCTCATCACGCGATTGTATATTCTATTATCTTATTGTTGTTGATGTCATTATTTCACTTCCGTATCGTTCTCACGTTTTAGACTACATCGAATAAATATAGCTTTTGTGCTTGACTCTCTTCTGGCCCACTTTGGGCTGATGCAGGTGACCTTAGAAAAGCCCATAGATTACCATTTTTTTAGGACTCTTAAGTCTAGTTAGACCCACAATTTTTTGTGGGTCTCATTAAAAAAGTTGTAGGTTTATTCATAGATGTTGTCCACATTAAGGTCGTAGTACCCGAGGGTCGTAGTACCTGTTTGTGGAGGACATATTTCCTAGTAAAAAAAACTTTCCAAACAACCCATAATCATAAGAATAAAATTCACAATCAATAATCAATTCAAATCCAATGAGTCAAATTGAACTTTAAAAACAGCCAAAAACACAAGCCCAATTTTAGGCCCAACCATCAATCCAATTTGAGACCCAAAAATCTTTCCAACTCGGCCCAAATTAAAGCCCATGTTTGAACCTATTTTGGCTCATCTTCTAAGGCCCAACCTGGTCCATTTTTCAAGCCTCAACCTGGCCCGCTTTCAAGGCCAGATCCAAGGCCCATTTCAAAGCCCAATTCAAGGCCCGGTTTAAAACCGAATTGAGGCCCATTTCAAGGCCCTTCGGCCAAACCTTTCAAGGCCCACTTTGGTCCATTTTTCAAGGCCCACTCCGGCCTAATTCAATCAAGGCATACTTTCAGCCCAATTTTAAGACCCACTTCGGTCCATTTTCAAGACCCACTTCCTTTTCAAGGCCCAGTTCGGCCCACGTTCCAAGGCCTTTTTGGCCTAACATCCCCAAGGCCCAATTAGGCCCACTTTCAAGGCCCATTCCGGCCTAACATTCCAAGGCCCTAACCTAGCCCATCATTTCAAATTTGGCACACGATCAATCCAAATACCGATCCAATCCCATCTCAAATTCAAATCCAAAATCAATTAAATTCAGCCCAAATTCAACCCGACTTGTAAATTCCAATTCGATCAAAAACTTCATTCAATCATTCATTCATTCAAATTTAATTCAATTCAATTCTCATTCAATTAAATTCATTTCCAAATTCAATTTCATTTCAATTCCAAATAAAAATTCATTCAATTCCAATACAACTTCAATTTCAATTCAATTCCATTTCCGCCTGCATTCGAATGTCTCACAGACCCGAGCGTCTCACAGACTTTGTTATTCTAATGATTCGAATATCTCACATACCAGAGCATCTCACAGACCCGAGTGTCTCACAGATCCGAGCGTCTCATAGATTTCGACATCTTAAGATTTCAAACGTCTCATAGACCCGAGCGTCTCACAGACTATAACATCCCACACATCAAACATTAAAATTCCAAAATCCTAAAATCGTGAACTACGTAAGGTCTGATCTCAACAGGGAGTTGAGTACGTAGGCAGCCATCCAGGGTGCGACCCCATTCCACACAAAAAACCCTTTTCCCCTCTGAGGTGGCTCTCATATCTCTCAAAACATTTAAACCTTCTTCGGTTACCATAAACTTCAAACCATCAGACTCAAAGTCTTGTATATTCACTCAACCTCAGACTCTTCCCAAATTTTCATTCTATACTCATCTGAGTTCACCAACTCCTCCACTTGGCGCTAGTTTGGCAGAAAAGTTCACCTCATCCACTCTCTTTCTCTCTTCCTGTCATAATCCTATCCTTTGGCTTTAACTGAATCTCTCTAATAAGGTTTTGAAAGAAGGCAATCCCGACAATTAGAGACCGAGGTTTCCTCGGGCACCAATCCAAAGTCGTGGTCGTTGCCACTTCTAAGGGGTGTAACCCAGTACGAACTCACACAGAATCTTTGGTATGACCAGATAAGTCCATCCACGTGCAAATCACAGAGTTAATTAACGGTTCTTAGAACCCTTCTCCTCCCTTCCTAGTTCCTTAGGTCAAACTAGGTGGCGACTCTAGTCAACTCCGCCTTATAGAGGCATAAGTCCGCGTGGAGCCCATTGAGAGCGGGTGTAGTGCACTCTTGTACTCCCCTTATGCTTTCTGGGAAAGACGGACGATTTAGTAGGTATTTGAGGGATGCCTGAATAACGGGTTTTGACCCTCTACAGAATGGCATTATTTTAGGATCTAGACTTCTCAGTCAGATCATATTTAGATAGACCCCCCTCATACCGAAAATCACCCTCCACAGTAGGAGGTGTAACATGGTGATTAGCTAGATTTTAAGTCAAAGTAAAACAACATGTTCCTTATTTGCTCTTAAAACACTTAAATAAACATTAATGTCATTTATTACATGTTATCATTAGTTTTAGCTCATGATGGTTCCTCCCTTGGCTGACCACGTCCCAGCCTTGTCACCACTTATGTGTCATGTTTAAACAAAGCCAAACCAACATCCAACAAGAGAAAGGTGGGTGTTAAGCTAGGTGTCACTCTTATAAGCCTTTCCTTTGCCTTAAGACTTCTCCTCTTCTGCCTATAAGTAAAGGGCCACGACCACATCTTCAAACACACAGCACACATCTTCTACTACCTCAGTAAACCCAAAGAAGCATGATTTATAAGGTAAATCAAGCCAGCCACCCAAGAAACCAAAACAGAAGCCAATTTCCTTCCCAGTGCAGAAGTCGTGTAAAGATGAGAGGATTTGGAGGTCTTTACAGGTGAATATCTGAAAGTTATTGGTATCACATTTATATATTTGAAGTACCTAACTCTTGCCGAAGATAGATGTCAAGAAGAAGTCAGGTAGTTCCCGTGCTCCATCATTCTTTCCTCATGTATCAATTCTGGCGACGCTTTCTGTTTGTGATATTTTAGGAAGCTTATGTTGTGTATCTCTTCTAACTCTTTTAATGGTGTGAAATTATTAGACTCTTCAATGGTGATTTTGATGTATAATAATACCTGATAAGTTCTGGGAAACTTGGTGAACAAACCTTGAACTTTTGATGTCAGTTTCTGTGAATTTGGTGCTTTAACTCGAAGCCAGCTTGGTGTGTGTTTTAGTGAATAAATTCCGTGGGCTTTTAGCTAAAAATGATGAGTACTTATCCCTATAAAATATTCCAGTTCGTGGGTAAGTTCTCTTGTTTAGTTTTTATGATTTAAAGGTAAGACAAGACCTAAAAACGTGCTTTAAGACCTTTCTGGTATCTATTCAAATTATGAAGGGTTTTTGAAGGTTTCTTACTTGGTTTCATGACCAAATACTCATAAGACGTTGATATGGAACTGGTTTAAAATGTGGGTCAAATTTATACAGAGGTAAGACCTTAAACAAGGGTTGTTTTTAAGGTATTTTCAAGGTGTTCATGATGTGTTCTAACTTGGTTTTTGTTTGGTTAATGGTGGCTATGTGCTTTGATTATTCTTGGTATGTTGTGTGGATGTTTTATTAAGGTTGAAGACATTGTTGGACTGCTTAATCACTTGGTACTCACTTTGGAATCTGGTTACACAAGTTTATGAGCCCTCGGAGGCCAGAAACTGATTTTTCACACTACCAATGAATTGTGGGCAAGCCATCATGATCTACTCTATAGGCTGATGATATAGGGGGTGTGCACACTTAAGGACATGGGGTGAGGTGGAAATAATTGTCCAAGGGGCCGAGGGTCTTAGTGCCCTTTGTCGAAAGACCAGTGTGCCCGAGGATTGGTGGAATGACTAAAATGGATAAAATTTGTGGTGGTATCTTCTTGATTGTTTTATATCTAGTATTTTGTCATGGTTATAATGTGGTAAGACTATTTGTGTGTTACTATGCAGATTAAAGTATTTAATAAAGATAAAATGAATTTTACAGGTGGTGACGAAAATTACTCAGTTTTTCTAACTTTATCTACGACCCCTTTCTCTGTGTATGGTTTTATGGTTGCAGGATGAATTTATTTGGATGGCTAAGTGGGAGGGTGACACTTCGACCATTAGATACTTTATCAACGTATACTTAGTAAACAATCTGGGCTTATTCATAGGAGTCCAGGTGGTTATAACAAGGAAGCTTATCGTAAAGACTCTAATCTACCGACCAGCTACAAGGCAAGCTAGGATAAGGACCATGATGGTGGAGCAAGTGAAGAAATGTTTCGCTTACTTTCAGTAGTTCTTAAGTTGTTGTTTTTTTAAACAGTAGAACTTTTGGGTAACACCCCAACTGTAAACTTAACAATAAACGGTAACTGCAGTGGAAATTCGTAACTTAAAATAAACTAAAACGGGTCGGTGTTACACGCCGTTAGCCACCCACGTGGCTAACAAGGCTGAATACGTACATATGTATCAGTCTGATGGACACAGACTCCCGAGCATTAGTTTCTAACATCTACATACATATAAACCAACAATACCGGGTGTATATATACAAACCATCACTGTAAATCCTGTACTACCAAAATATACGACCACGGGAGCACAGGCGCATCCCGGCTCCATCATCCAAAAGCTAACAAAACATTTCTTTACACCTAGGATCTAAAGCCACTCCGCTTCCTCGATCCTCATCCTGCAAAATAAAATATGGTGCCCCAAAGGGGCTCAGCAACCCTTGGCTGGTATGTTTAACATGCAGCCTGTCGGCTACCGGGATACACGCAACTAATTGTCATGATAACATGGCATTCATTTACATACACATACATAAGCATAGCAACAACGACACATAACATAACAAGAATGTTTCACTTTAGGAAACAAACCAAACATTAGTTAGTCAACTTGGTAAGCCTAGAGAATGATTTCACTCTCATGTTAAGCTTGTTACGTAACTCGTTACCGTTCTGTTTGTCGAACGATTAACTTAACCCTAGTGATGTGTCGGATATAGTGATCCAAGCACACCGCACATATAATCCCCCTAGCCCGATCAAAATTCAGGTAGGTAAGCCTTGGTTAGGCTTGCGAGTGATTGTAATCCAAGAAGGAAAAACAACCATAACATAAAGAGGGTCGAATCTGATTCAAATATCAACTCTTGTACATACACGCGTGACCGGAACGACCGGATTCCTCTCCCCCCGGTTATTCATTTGTTAGCAGTTCCTTGTTGGAACTTAACACATCAATTCACACCATAGGTGTTTAAGTCCAGTTAGGCACACAGGGAGGTGGAATACACTTTAACAACACAAACCACAACTAGCTCATACATAGCCCGTAGTAGAACGTTCCTTAAGTTGAAACGTTAAAACCGAGTACCGCTCTCTTACGTATTCTAGTTTGGTTAACTAACGGGTTAGCACGTAATCGAGGTTAACAGTACCGGTACACACACGCCTCAATAATAACAATGACGGTAAACTCATTTCATGATTTAAGTCTTACAAAGTCATAAACACTCAGAAAACAAACAAATACACAAGCCGGTGTAAAACGGTAGCAAACAGACTTCAAGAAAACCATACCTTGGTCCTTGCTGCATTCGAGTTCCACCGAATGCAACCCCTATACATAATTAATAACATCGGTTAATTACCTTATTTAACTTCCGATTTACTAAGTGTTTTACAAGATTGTATGACATGTTTTCACACTTTAACTTCCACTTAATTATCCTCAAGTACCCACTAGGGTTTACAACGTAAGCCACATTTTCTTTTCTGTCTTTTTTTTAACAAGGCCGACCGACCTTGCAAGGTAGGTCCCAAGGTCGGTCCATTCCAGAGCACTTTACTGTTTGAAAATTTTACCCCGACCGACCTTGCCAAGTTCGGTCCCAAGGTCGGTCCATTCCAGAAACATTTCCGTCTGCAAGATTTAAGCCCGACCGACCTTGCCAAGGTCGGTCCTAAGGTCGGTCCATTCCAGAGAGTTTCCTCGGTGAGTATTTTAGGCCTGACCAACCTTGCTAAGGTCGGTCCTAAGGTAGGTCGGAACCAGAAACTTGTCTTAACTTGCTTATTTCACTTCAAACCTCACCATACATGTCCTAGTATGTTCTAACTTCATTTTGGCACTTTAACCCACTCTTGAACCAACCTCCAAACTCATTTATTCACCCAGTCCTTAACCATTTCTCAAATTCTTACTAGATCCTTAACACTTAGAATATTTTTCCTTACACATCCAACTTGAAATTTTGCCTAAGACTTCAACTAACCAAAGTATTCCTTCACAACATGATAACCACTCTTAAGACATTATTTTGCATCACAATCATCCCCTTTACACAAACTCCTCAAGTCTTTCCACTAGTTCATGCTTAAACCTTCACAAGACATTATACCTCTCTTGTTTACCAAAATTTGCACAAAGCTTAACCATACTCCCACCATGACTTTGGTGTATCTAAAATCACCTTTTTAATCTCTAAACCTCCAAGACAATGCCTAAGTCATTCTAACAACTAAGAACACCTTAATTCCCTTTCTTTCACCAAGTCAACACTTAGTCATTCCTAGCACTTTCTAGGTCACCAAACTTCATTTAAACACCTAAAACTTCTTATCCACTCACCAAATTTTGACATAGCTTCACTAGCACTTCCTTACACCAAAACACATAGTTTTTCACCTTTAAAGAATCAAAGACATTCATCTTCACCAAGAATGTTCTTTACACACAACTACACCATAAACTACACTACATCACAATATAGTGCTAAACTTAAATTTCTTGACACTTTAGGCTTATAATACATGGATCTTAGGCCCTTAAATTGCATTAATCTTAAACACTGAATTTCCCACATATTAAATGCCTTTAACCTGCAAATACACACAACATCATATATGCCCTTAATAACCTCCTTGTGGATAGTTTTCTAGCTCATTTCCCATTGGCTCTTTAGGTTATTTATTAAGCAAATATAGCTCAATTTCCTAGTACACTAAACTACATTAGGTAAGGTTATTTACCTCTTTCTCTTCAAGATTTTCTTACTTTCATTCTCTTATTCTTTCTTGATTGAAATCGGCAAAGAGCTTGATCACTTGTCAATCTTCTAACCAACACACATATAAGGGTAATGAGCATTAAGCTTTATACTTTAAACTCATGAATAAACCCTAGATTTACATAAGTGTTTTAAACACTAAAATGGATGTTTACCTTGGAATTGAAACAGATTTTGATCAAGTAGCAAGAGAGGACTGCTCCTAGTCCTTTGAAGTTTGAAATGAAGCTAACAAAAGACCAAGAGAAGACACCATCAAGAGATGATTCTCGGTTATGAACAAAAATGAGAGGAAATGTAATTTTTCTTTGGTTTTCCTTACCTTGAAGCAAAGAAGAATGACAAGGTATAAAAAGATTAGTTCTTGCTCCTTCTATGGGGATTCTCCATGGCACCAAAATGGAGCTCTTGAAGATTTTAAAAGACAAGATTGTAGAGCTTGGTCTAACTAGAAGAAAGGTAGTCTTGGAATTGAATTTGGAGCATGGAGCTAGGAGCTACAAGGAAAAGAAAATGAAGAATGGTAGAGGTGTTGTAGCAAAACCGTGGAGCTTGGGAGAATGAAGGAAGGAGACGGTGGGAATGAGAGGAAATGAATAGAATGTGAAGAGAGAGGTTTAGTTTGTAAGATATTTAAACATAAAGCAAATAGTCTTTTACTTTAGTCATCTTTCCTTCCTTAATAAACTAGCCTAGTGTGATGAATCACACTTAAAAACTGGCCCCCTATTTAGTTAGTGGGATATTTTATGGCTTATGTTGACCATTTAATTAACTTATGTTGACTTATGTCTTAACTAGCACTATTTGAGCACCATTCACTAATCAGTGCACATATTTGTGAAATATTTGATTTCCCATTGATTTGGACTTCCTAATGTGATAATAAGTAGTACACATGTTGATTAAAGAGTAATTATGGGCATTTAGCCACTCAAAACCCATTTCCAAGACAATTTTTCAAAAATGTGCTTTAAGACTCCTTAAAGCATATTTTGTGTTTTAACTTGTTTCCAAGCTTGGTTTTCTTTAGTAATTGGTTTAACATGTCCATTAGTATGTTAATAAGGTCTTTGTAAGCTCTTTGTGTCCTAACCAAGGTTATCCCAAGCTTAGAGCACATTTTTGCTCAAATTGTCTTTATGGTACTTTATTGTGTTTTCTATGGTTTAAATTGTTCACTAATGTTCCTAACGCACTTTTTAGCCGTAATATACCATATTTAATATTTAAACAACATATCAAGGTTTGGGGTATTTCAATCTACCCCCTTAAAAGAACTTTGTCCCCAAAGTTCACATTTCCCACGCATCATTCAATTTAGAACACGGGGATTACTCGCAAGATAAAACTTCCATAACAAACATACTTTACATAACAACCCTCGGACTCAAGGTCCGGGTAACTTAAAATCATTCAGACTCAAAGGTCTGTAACATGACAACATAGACAATGTATTTCAATACATATCGTACATACATAACCGAAACGGCTCTACCCCCCCTTAAAAAGGGGTACGCCCCGTACCCTATACACACGAAAACTAGAGAGTGAACAACGACGGGTACTTCGCCCTCATTCTATCATCCAGCTCCCAAGTGGCCTCCTCGACTTCCTGGTTAGACCAGAGGACCTTCACCAGTCGAACAGACTTATGGCGAGTGTCTCGAGTCTTAGTGTCCAGAATCCATACTGGGGTCTCCACTGATCGCATGGTCGGCTCTAATGTTAGCCTTTCGGGCTGAAGTACATGAGACGGATGAGACATATAATTCTTCAACTGTGATACATGAAATACATCATGTACCTTGCCCAGCTCAACAGGCAGATCCAGCCTGTAAGCTACCGGGCCTATCCGCTCCATCACAACATAAGGCCCCACATATTTTGGGCTCAACTTTCCTTTCTGGCCAAAACGAAACACACCCTTCATGGGGGAAACTCTAAGAAATACCTGGTCGCCCACGGCGAACTCTAGGTCACGTCGGCGCACATCGACATATGATTTCTGCCTATCTTGAGCTGCCTTCATGTTAGCTCGTATCTGGCGTACTTCTGCTTGTACTTGCTCCAGATATTCGGGTCCTATAATGACCGTCTCACTTGACTCATCCCAGCATAATGGCGTGCGGCATGGTCTACCGTACAAATCCTGGAAGGGGGACATCTTGATCGAAGCATGGTAAATGTTGTTGTAGCTAAACTCGATCAAGTGTAACTTATCAATCTAGCTGGTCTGAAAGTCAAGTGCACATGCACGTAACATATCTTCGAGCGTCTGGATGGTGCGCTCACTCTGACCATCTGTCTGAGGGTGGAACGCTGTACTCAGCTTCAGCTCGGTACCAAGCGCTTCCCGTGTAGATTTCCAGTACCTCGAGAGGAATCTGGTATCCCTATCAAACATAATAGTCTTCGGTACCCCATGATGTCGAATGATCTCTCGGTCGAAGAGCTCTGCTAGCTTTGCCACTTTCCAAGTGTCCTTCATCGGAATGAATCGGGCCACCTTGGTCAGTCGGTCAACAACGACCCTTATCACATTCAGACCTCCCCTTGTAGGCGGACCCTACATGAAGTCATGGAAATGTATGGAACTTCCACTCTGGCCATACGGCATTGGCTGCACCATACCGCCAGGCTGGCGGTGCAAACTTGACCTTCTGACAAGTGAGACACCTTACCACATAATCATTCACATCCTTTTTCATTCCCGTCCACCAAAAATACCTTTTCATGCCCTTATACATCTTTGAAGCTCCGGGGTGAATCGAAGTAGTAGAACAGTGGGACTCACTCAGTATGCACTCCTTCAGCTCAACGCTACTCCTCGGAATACACAGTCGGCCATTCAGCCTAATCAGGTTATCATCGTGTAGTCGGAAGTCGTACTACTGACTCTCGAATATGCCATCAATTAGCTTCTGCCTGATCTCTTGCATGTACTGATCCAACAACTGAGCACTCCGCACCTCTTCAACCAAGCTAGAGTGAGAGACTAGCGAATGGAGAGAGTGTGCTCGGCAACTCAATGCGTCAGCTACCACATTTGCTTTGCCTTCCTTGTACTGAAGGTTGATGTCGTAGTCGTTTAAGAACTCGACCAACCTTCTTTACCTCATGTTCAACTCTTTTTGAGTGAACAGGTACTTCAAACTTTTATGATCTGAATAAATTGTCACGCTTACCCCATACAAGTGATGTCGCCATATCTTCAAGGCGAAGACGATGGCACCCAATTCTAAGTCGTGGGTAGGGTAGTTCTCTTCATGTTTCTTCAGCTGTCGGAAGGCGTATGCCACGACCTTCCCGTGTTGCATCAATACACAACCCATACCTCTTCCGGATGCGTCACAGTAGACCTCAAAACCATCTGTACCGTCTGGTATTGTCAGGACTGGTGCAGATGTCAGAACATCCTTAAGACTCTAGAAAGACCTCTCGCAGTCGTCTGTCCACTCAAATGGTGCATCCTTCTTCATTAAGGAAGTCATCGGCTTCGAGACACTGGAGAAGTTCTTCACAAATCTCCTGTAATATCCTGCCAGACCGAGGAAGCTTCGGATGTCGGTAACTGTCTTCGGCCTAGGCCAGGTGCGCACTGCATCTATCTTGGCCGGATCAACAGCGATCCCAGCCTCGGAAATAACATGACCAAGGAATGAAACTTGGTTCAACCAGAATTCACTTGGAGAATTTTGCATACAACTGGTTCTCCCTTAACGTTTGCAACACACTTCTCAAGTGGCTTTCATGCTCACCCTTCGACTTTGAATATACAAGAATATCGTCTATGAAGACTACCACTGACTTGTCCAACTGATCTTGGAACAAGCGGTTCATTAAGTCCATGAACTTGGCTGGTGCATTGGATAGACCAAACGGCATAACCGTGAACTCGTAGTGACCGTATCTGGTTCTGAACACGGTCTTCTCAATGTCACCTTCTCGGATAGTGATTTGGTGGTAACCGGATCGCAAGTCAATCTTGGAGAATACTGATGCTCCTTTCAATTGGTCGAATAGATCATCAATGTGTGGTAAAGGATAACGGTTCTTCACCGTAACAGCATTCAGCTCTTTGTAGTCGATGCAGAGGCGGAGACTACCGTCCTTCTTCTTCACGAAGAGGACCGGCGCTCCCCATGGTGAAACGCTCGGGCGTATAAACCCCTTGTCGAGTAGGTCTCGCAGCTGCTCTTTGAGCTCTGTCATCTCAGCTGGAGCCATACAGTAGGGTGCCTTCGCTATTGGTCCGGTACCCGGCACCAATTCAATCTCAAACTCCACTGCCCATGCACGCGGCATGCCCGGCAGTTCCTTAGGAAAGACATCAGGAAACTCCGACACTACCGGCACATCTGGGCTAAACTCCGAATCTCTCTCTATGTCCTGGACATAGCAGAGGTATACATCATTCTTTCTTTGCAACTCATGATACATGGCCATGGCGGTGATGATCTGAGTCGAAGGCTCCCTGGGCCTCTAGCGGTATGAAATGGTAACCCCAGTCGGACTCCGAAGAAGCAGACGATGTTCGGTACATAGGATTCGACCCTTGTACCGCTCCAACCAGTTCATCCCCATAATCACATCGAATCCGAGTCCCTCGAACTCTATCATGTCGATCGAAACTATTCATCTCTGATTCGTACAATGGCATCTCGGTGATAGCGGGTACACTTGATCCGCTCTTTCGACGGGAGAGTGACTAGAAAGTCAAGCATCTCTTCACCGTCTAACCCCAGCCTCTTCGCAAAAGAAAGCGAGATAAATGTGTGTGAGGCTCCAGAGTCGAACAAGATCGATGCGTCCACGCCATTAACCGGGAAAGTACCGGTGAGGATAGTGCCGCTTTGCCGGTTTCTGCCGCATGTACACATTCAGTGTACCTCCCATTCCGAGTGCACAACCTAATTTATTTGGCAAACTTATAAGCACAACGATAACAACACGGTTTGCATACTTATGAAACTAACACTACTTTATTCATTAACATTACTCCTTACACCATAAGTTGGTTTACATTGTCGACATAGCTAATATATAGCATGCTTAACATACAACTGGCTTCACACATTACAGGGTTACACATGGCTTCAAAATTGCCGAAAGGTTAAATTCAAACGTCCAGGTTTCATGTGTGTGGCATTGATTACGGTCGGAAGTGCGGTATTCAGCTTGATCTTCTTGATACCGTGATATAGCATCCTCGACTGCCCACCCATGATTAATACATCACCTGACTTCAACACCAACTTCTTTGCGAGATCATCACGCTTCTGCTCGCCATACATAAACACTGCGGTATCACCAATGGACCAAGACACCACGGTACTCCCTTACCAGAGACCACTGTTCTCACTTACTCTGTGTTACTCATTACCTTCTTTTAATCTATATACACTAACACCTTGTACTAGAAGTTCACATACAAATCTGCTTCAACACTCGGAATTGGATCCGATTCAACTCGCTGAGCAATTCCCACGGCGTGGTTAACGACCGCAAGGAACTCCTCAGGTATCCTCGGCACTGTTGCTCTGTCTTCCGCTCACTGGTCTTGATACGTCTTGGTGTAAGGATTCCAGTCCTTACCCATGCACATCATCTTCAATTTCATTTTCGATCCACTCGGGTATTCGGGTGTGTAGAAACCTCCAGGTGCTGCTCCTAGTTCGTCGCATCGTCGGATGATGTGGATTTGTGCTTCGGGTGTCAGGTATCCATTTAATAGTATCATACCTGGCTGGATGACCTAACATTGCTCCATCGAAAATTCGGTGATGCTGATGGTGGTTTCTTCGGGGTTTGGTGTGGGAGGGATTGGATAGCAAATATTGAAGGTTCCTAAGGTTTAGAATTATCTAACTTAGGTGAATTATACATTATACTTTAACTCATTACTTATGTAATTGTACTTTTAGACTTGCTAACACTCATGCATGAAATGCGGTAAGCAGTCAATTACTTCACTCAACGGTTTAAGTAGTACCTGGTCTAGAAGAGGGTTCAGCTGCCTCTGACCGGTCTACCACATTCAGGGTGGCCTTGCCAGCTCCCGACCCTTTCCCCTTCTGGGAGTTAGTGTTCCCCTAATCCGAGGATGGCTGGCTAGTCGCCTTCGGGCCTTCAGTGGTCACGGCGGCCTTTTCCTTCCATTGCCCCTTAGGCCTGTAGTTTCTACCGTTGGGGTTCTGGTAGCACTCGTAGTCTTGATTCTCCATCTTTTTGCAGTAGCGGCACTGCACATCGTTACCCTTGCAGTCCTTGCCGGGGTGGTCTCCGTTGCACCACTTGCAGTAGTAGTGGCGCTCCGGTCCAGAGCCCGCGCTAGCTGCTATCACATCACACCATTAATACACACTTCACAACTTAGCAACTCACACTTAAATTTGGTACTCGGAATTAAATAGTTACCCTTAGGTGGGTGAGAGCGTAGGGCTTAGCCGCATAGGCATAGGTGAGCTGCAGTGGCTCCTCAGTAGTGATGGTCTGGGCTTGGCCCTTACCGCCCTGTTGCTGGCCTTTCTGGGACTGGGGGTAAGGTTTCTTCTTATTTCCTCCCCCTTACCCTTGCGTGCTTTGGCCCTCCCTCGAAGCCTTGCGCTTGTGCGCATTTTCCTCATCCCTCAGTCGGACGGTGATTTCAACCTTAGCAATGGCATGATAGCACTCTTGAATTTAGGATGTTAGTCATGCCCCGCGAAACAAACTCACATTCACACTTACTTATTGCATACACTTATTCACATCAAGCGGTATTTTAATTACCTGCAAGGTGGTATATTCCGCTGGCCCCATCCCGTAGCGTAGGCGGTGGCTGAGTCTGTTGTAGAAACGGTTTACCAGGACCCGGTTTGAGTATCCCAGGTCTGGTAGCAGGTGGATAAGGTCGGTGAAGGCGGTATAGTAGTATCGTCAACCGACGTCTTGTCCCCTTGCCTTAGACTGTCCAACTCAAGGCGCTTAGCCTCTTGTACATGTATCGGGTAGTACTTGGCTCGCAGCAGAGCCGTGTACTCCCTCCATCCAAAAGCAGGATCCACAATTTTATCATCCCACACTAGCTTCCACCAACTCCTCGCCGAACCCTTCAGATAGTAAGCGGCAAGACGAACCTTGGCACCAGCAGGAACATCCAAGGTTTCGTAGGCGGTCTCCAACTCGGATATGTACGCCTCCAGCTTACTAGGGTCGGTCTCCCCTTGAAAAGACGGGGGTCTCAAATCTGCCAACGCCTTGACCCAATTAGTCTCGCGCGGCTGTGGCTGTGGCTGAACTTTGGGCTGCTGCCCTTGCTGCATCGCAGCGACGAGTTGAGGTACCATCTAGGCTACGGCGGCCGCCACTGCGTCGGCCATCAGTTGTGTCGTAGGGTTATCCCCGGTTCTCCCGTACCGCGCCCGCGGCCTCTTCTTCATGGTTGTCCTGACATCTGAATTCACATGAACATTCATTAGCATTGTGCTTACAAACTTATCGGTTCCAACGGTTGTACCGCCTTTCCGATAACAAGGTATCTCCACACTTAGTTAGTGGGTAACCTTTTCATAACTGCTCACTTAGGTAACCAGTGTCAGATTTCCTAACTCGGTATGTTTCTAAGCTCAGTATTCCGGTCATTAGAGCGATACTTCGCTCTGATACCACTTTTTGTAACACCCCAACTGTAAACTTAACAATAAACGGTAACTGCAGCGGAAATTCGTAACTTAAACATTAACTAAAACGGGTCGGTGTTACACGTCGTTAGCCACCCACGTGGCTAACAAGGCTGAATACGTACATATGTATCGGTCTGATGGACACAGACTCCCGAGCATTAGTTTCTAACATCTACATACATATAAACCAACAATACCAAGTGTATATATACAAACCATCACTGTAAATCCTATACTACCAAAATATACGACCACGGGAGCACAGGCGCATCCCGGGTCCATCATCCAAAAGCTAACAAAACATTTCTTTACACCTAGGATCTAAAGCCACTCTGCTTCCTCGATCCTCATCCTACAAAATAAAATATGGTGCCCCAAAGGGGCTCAGCAACCCTTGGCTGGTATGATTAACGTGCATCCCTTCGGCTACCGGGATACACGCAACTAATTGTCATGATAACATGGCATTCATGTACATACACATACATAAGCATAGCAACAACAACACATAACATAACAAGAATGTTTCACTTTAGGAAATAAACCAAACATTAGTTAGTCAACTTGGTAAGCCTAAAGAATGATTTCACTCTCATGTTAAGCTTGTTACGTAACTCGTTACCGTTCTGTCTGTCGAACGATTAACTTACCCTAGAGATGTGTCGGATATAGTGATCCAAGCACACCGTACATATAATCCCCCTAGCCCGATCAAAATTCAGGTAGGTAAGCCTTGGTTAGGCTTGCGGGTGATTGTAATCCAAGAAGGAAAAACAACCATAACATAAAGAGGGTCGAATCTGATTCAAAATATCAACTCTCGTACAAACACGCATGACCGGAACGACCGGATTCCTCTCCCCCCGGTTATTCATTTGTTAGCAGTTCCTTGTTGGAACTTAACACATCAATTCACACCATAGGTGTTTAAGTCCAGATAGGCACACGAGGGAGGTGGAATACACTTTAAAAACACAAACCACAACAAGCTCATACATAGCCGTAGGTAGAACGTTCCTTAAGTTGAAACGTTAAAACCGAGTACCGCTCTCTTACGTATTCTAGTTTGGTTAACTAACGGTTAGCATGTAATCGAGGTTAATGGTACCGGTACACACACGCCTCAATAATAACAATGGCGGTAAACTCATTTCATGATTTAAGTCTTACAAAGTCATAAACACCTAGAAAACAAACAAACACACAAGCGTGTAAACCGGTAGCAAACAGACTTCAAGAAAACCATACCTTGGTCCTTGCTGCGTTCGAGTTCCACCGAATGCAACCCCTATACATAATTAATAACGTCGGTTAATTACCTTATTTAACTTCCGATTTACTAAGTGTTTTACATGATTGTATGACATGTTTTCACACTTTAACTTCCACTTAATTATCCTCACTGTACCCACTAGGGTTTACTACTTAAGCCACATTTTCTTTTTTGTCTTTTTTTAACAAGGCCGACCGACCTTGCAAAGTAGGTCCCAAGGTCGGTCCATTCCAGAGCACGTTACTGTTTGAAAATTTTACCCCGACCGACCTTGCCAAGTTCGGTCTCAAGGTCGGTCCATTCCAGAAACATTTCTGTCGGCAAGATTTAAGTCAGGCCTAAGGTCGGTCCATTCCAGAGAGTTTCCTGGGTGTGTATTTTAGGCCTGACCGACCTTGCTAAGGTCGGTCCTAAGGTAGGTCGGAACCAGAAACTTGTCTTAACTTGCTTATTTCACTTCAAACCTCACCATACATGTCCTAGTATGTTCTAACTTCATTTTGGCACTTTAACCCACTCTTGAACCAACCTCCAAACTCATTTATTCACCCAGCCCTAACCATTTCTCAAATTCTTACTAGATCCTTAACACTTAGAATATTTTTTCTTACACATCCAACTTGAAAATTTTCCTAAGACTTCAACTAACCAAAGTATTCCTTCACAACATGATAACCACTCTTAAGACATTATTTTGCATCACAATCATCCCCTTTACACAAACTCCTCAAGTCTTTCCACTAGTTCATGCTTAAACCTTCACAAGGCATTATACTCTCTTGTTTACCAAAATTTGCACAAAGCTTAACCACACTCCCACCATGACTTTGGTGTATCTAAAATCACATTTTTAATCTCTAAACCTCCAAGACAATGCCTAAGTCATTCTAACAACTAAGAACACCTTAATTCCCTTTCTTTCACCAAGTCAACACTTAGTCATTCCTAGCACTTTTTAGGTCACCAAACTTCATTTAAACACCTAAAACTTCTTATCCACTCACCAATTTTGACATAGCTTCACTAGCACTTCCTTACACCAAAACACATAGTTTTTCACCTTTAAAGAATCAAAGACATTCATCTTCACCAAGAATGTTCTTTACACACAACTACACCATAAACTACACTACATCACAATATAGTGCATAAACTTAAATTGCTTGGCACTTAGGCCCTTAAATAACATGGCTCTGAGGCCCTTAAATTGCATTAATCTTAAACACTGAATTTCCTACATATTAAATGCCTTTAACCTGCAAATACACACAACATCACATATGCCCTTAATAACCTCCTTGTGGATAGTTTTCTAGATCATTTCCCATTGGCTCTTTACATAAGTGTTTTAAACACTAAAATGGATGTTTACCTTGGAATTGAAAGAGAGTTTGATCAAGAAGCAAGAGAGGACTGCTCCTAGTCCTTTGAAGTTTGAAATGAAGCTAACAAAAGAGCAAGAGAAGACACCATCAAGAGATGATTCTCGGTTATTAACAAAAATGAGAGGAAATGTAATTTTTCTTTGGTTTTCCTTACCTTGAAGCAAAGGAGAATGACAAGGTATAAAAAGATGAGTTCTTGCTCCCTCAATGGGGATTCTCCATGGAACCAAAATGGAGCTCTTGAAGATTTGAAAAGACAAGATTGTAGAGCTTGGTCTAACTAGAAGAAAGGTAGTCTTGGAATTGAATTTGGAGCATGGAGCTAGGAGCTACAAGGAAAAGAAGATGAAGAATGGTAGAGGTGTTGTAGCAAAACCGGTGGAGCTTGGGAGAATGAAGGAAGGAGACGGTGGGAATGAGAGGAAATGAAGAGAATGTGAAGAGAGAGGTTTAGTTTGTAAGATATTTAAACATAAAGCAAATAGTCTTTTACTTTAGTCATCTTCCTTCCTTGATAAACTAGCCTAGTGTGATGACTCACACTTAAAAACCGGCCCCCTATTTAGTTAGTGGGATATTTTATGGCTTATGTTGACCATTTAATTAACTTATATTGACTTATGTCCTAACTAGCACTATTTGAGCACTATTCACTAATTAGTGCACATATTTGTGAAATTTTTGATTTCCCATTGATTTAGACTTCCTAATGTGATACTAAGTAGTACACATGTTGATTAAAGAGTAATGATGGGAATTTAGCCACTCAAAACCCATTTCCAAGACAATTTTTCAAAAATGTGCTTTATGACTCCTTAAAGCACATTTTGTGTTTTAACTTGTTTCCAAGCTTGGTTTCTTTAGTAATTGGTTTAACATGTCCATTAGTATGTTAATAAGGTCTTGGTAATCTCTTTGAGTCCTAACCAAGGTTATCCCAAGCTTAGAGCACATTTTTGCTCAAATTGTCTTTATGGTACTTTATTGTGTTTCTATGGTTTAAATTGTTCACTACTGTTTCTAAGGCACTTTTTAGCCTTGATATACCATAGTTTAATATTTAAACAACATATCAAGGTTTGGGGTATTTCATTTTCTGTAAAACTGTTACCTAGGTTTTGGTGGGAAGATAAGAAAGGAGTGTAATCATTTTTGGATAGGGATGGTATACTTTCTTTTAGCCTTAGCATCCACAGTAGGTGTGTGGATGTGGCGGTAACATCCAAGAGAAGGAAAAATTTTGTAAAGTCTTCCGCTGTGATAATTATACACTTATATAAGATGGTTAGTTTTCCTTAGTAACGTGTGGGTGTTACACAAGTCGAGGAGTACCAATCGACCAACATTTTTTTCCTATAGTTGCTAGTAATTCTTCAATCTTAAGTCTTAACCCACCTATATGTGTCTTGTTTGATTCTAGGCTAGAGCTGACATGTTTTGATAGGTGAACGCTTCTTTAACTAGGAATTAGTATTGAAAAAAATCTAAAGAATTCACCAATCCATATCTCATAGCAAACTATAGTTGTTGATAAATCTATCCAGTGTAAAACAACCCAAATCTGGAGTTACGTTCATTTGATCGACTTTATTATTCAATTTCATTAATTGTTTAGTTAAAATTTTCCTTTAGTTAAATTAATCGTCGAAACAACATACAACCCCTTAAATTTCTAGTTTTATAGGATTAGACAAATTTATTTAATTCCCGTGGATTCGCTACGGTTATTCGTAATAACCGAACTTTTATCAAAATATTTTTATAAATTTTTTAACTTACTCAATATTTGATTCACTCACTTTAGTCAATTAGTTTTCACTTGCAATATCCCATGTCTCACTAATATCCCCCAATCAATGACTACTCGACCACTTGACATATAACCATTATAATAGTTGTCCCTCCTTCCTTCTCTCATGGAGGAAGTTTGGTTATTTTGATCGGTTTGTTTTTTCTTAAATTTATGGTGTTTATGAGTTTGTACGTAAAGATTTTAATCAACTCTTTATTTATGATTTGTTAGTTCATTTTTTACGTTTATTTCATGAAGTTAGATTATTTCGATTATTTCAAGAAGTTTGATTATTTCGATTATTTCAAAAACTTGTTATTTCAGTTGTTTCAAGAAGTTCGGTTAATTTAAGAATTTTGATTATTAGGTAATTAATAGTTACTAGTGTAAAATTTTTAGTTAACGGTTAAAACAATTATTGGTTAAAATAAATATTATTATTAAATTCAGTTAATTTGATTATAATCGAAATAATCAAATACCGTAACTTAGCAGTTCTATCTGTTTTCGATGTGAACAATTCGTTAGGTTAGACAGTCTTGCTCTAGAAAAAATGGGTTTGCTTGCTTAGGGCTCTGTTCGGCATGGCTGTTTGAAACTGCTTTGATTTAACTATTTTATATGTGACAGTATATTATTGGGATAGAATATAGAACCCACATGGGGATCCACATAGGACTCACCATTTATGACACAAATATGCTATCAAATATATCAAAGACAAACAGGGCCGATAGATAGGAACTAGGGAGAGCAACTCAAATTTTACGTACCCTGTTATTGTACAACATTGATCAAGACCGGATTAAGAAAGCACAAATACAAAACGCAAACTAGCCCTTCTTTGAAGAGCCAACCCTAGAAACTGACCGCTAGCAGCATAGATCACCTATTCTCCCAAACCTTCCGAAATCCGAACAGCAAAAAACCAAAACCCAAAAGAACTGGAAAAAAAATATTGAATCACTCACTAATTACTTACAGATTTCAATGCAATGAAAGCGATACTTTTTCATTTTGTTTTTTTTTTTTTTTTTCTCTTATGTCGTGGTCTACTGCCATTAATTATTGGTCATTGAGACAGAGACCGACCATTCACTGAAACAGCAGTGGAAGAGACCGTCCCTTCAAGAACGACTTGAAGAGCACCAGCGAGCGTTCTGGCTGTGAAAACGGAGCTTCATGTGCAGCTCCTCGTATTGTCGCAAACGATAGAACATCTCCATACACTTGCGTCCATCCTCCCACCTAATACCAGCAGTGTTGGCAGAAGGGAACATTAATTGGGCAAAACAGTCTTTCATTGCATTGCATATGATTAAACAAGAGATAGTTAACCACACCTGTTGGCCAGCAAACCAGACTCGGTAAGGAACGGTGGTGTTTAGCCCCAATTGCTTAGCCAGCCCATCAACAAGGGATCGGCTACCTATCAACGGGATTACTGAATCCTGATCTCCACTATAAACCAAGACTGGGATTCCAGTCTGGACTAGTGAGCCCACAATGTGAATCGTGGGTATCTCCACATCTAAAAGCTGGTAATCCAAAACACTAGGGCTGCAAATCCATACTCACAAATTAGTAAGTAATACCCATTTAGGCTGAGTTCATTCACACTCTGTTAATAATTTATGGTTTCAATACCCTATATACCTGCTACAGGATCTCCATCTCTGGACATTGAGAAGCCGAGCATGAAGCGCTCTTTGCACATCCTTGCGATTCAGATAATTCACTGTCTCATCCTCAACACAAACATCCACTGACTCAGTACTACTAGCTTCCTGGGGACTGATTCTTTTGGACTGTGAGAGAACAGATGGAATGCAGACGTCCAGTGTAACATCGTACTTGTCCACAAATTTGCTGGTTTCCTTGCCCACTTGATTCATCACCAGTGAACATATAGGAGAGACTGAACCTCTGTAATACTCACCCACATACCGAGAGTAATTGCACTTTGAAGTGAATAGATTGTAAGTTGAATCTGATATCAAACCGTGTGACCATATGTACTCTGCCTTGAGTTGAAATCAGTAGCGAATTCCAGGACTGGGGTTTCCCAGCTGCATATTACCAGTTTTAGTTACATGGGTATTTGGAAAAAAATGCAAAAAGATGGGTGGGTGGGGTGGGGCTGCTGGTTCGGTTTGTACTAATGAATGGCTTTTTTAAAAAAAATTACTTACTGCAATTCCTTTCAGGTTGAATAGCTTTTCTCTTTTGTTGAATTCCACCATCAGCTTTGCGAGTTGGGGAATGTAGTGTCCTGAGCAGAGAGTAGAGCAGAACAGAAAGTTTAGTTTAATGCTGCACTATTACTTATTTAAATGAAATGAAATCTTCAGCTTGCATTATTTAATCATTTACCTGCATAGCTTTCACCAGTGAGGAACAGATCTCTCTGCTTGTACTGAGGGAATTTCGCCAGCCACTTTTGTAAAAAAACAAGTTGTCCTTTGCTATTTAACCCAAAAGAAAAGATAAATAAAACCCAAGAAACAAAGAAATTAGAGCAAGTAAGCGCGTGAGTATGAAATTGAGCTGAGCTTTTGCTTTTCTGTTGAAGTGCTAATATATTCTTTGATCCTTTCTATAGTAGAATGCCTGCTGTCTAAACCAGACCCCAAAACCCTTTCCAACTTTAGGGTATGAACAAAAAAGTTCTCATCTAACTTTCATCTATATCCTAAAGACCAAATTCGTGGTGAGGATATACTTCCTGAATCTCAAAAGCAAAGGATAGAAGAACAACAACTAGAGTTAAAAAGAGCATTCATATACATACCAGTCTTTAGATCGCTCACTCCTTCATAAGAGCTGGTGTCAATTGCATAAGAGAATCCAACTCCAACAGGAGTCTCCAAGTAAAGCATATTCGCCTCTGCAATTCACCGAAAGAAACGACGCACATTGTTCATCAGTTGAAGACTAGCCATTTCAGCAAACACCAGAAAGATTGATGAAGGCAAGAATACCTCTATTCCAGCTGTATTCATTTCTCACAAGAACCTGACCTTTTGGCCTGAATGGCCCATTCTCGGAGAATGCACCAACACCCAGGGAGGAACATCCGGGACCTACACCCAAATAAAATGATTTATCGGACAAACACGAGATCAAGTACTGTTAATTTCGTCATATTATGATGTCAAGAAAAGACAAATAGTAAAACAATTGAGACCCACATCAGGATTATAAAAATGTATGAAACTAGGATTCACAATGCGAATGAATTAATAGTTTCATTTCCAATTGGAAGAGCGCAGAAGAAGGAACCAACCTCCATTGAGCCAGAGGACTAACGTTTTGGAATCTGGGTCGACTTCTGCTTCAACAAAGTAATAGAACAAAGATTTGTGCTTTTTTGGTCCACGGTGACATAACCAGAGTACTGTTGAAACCCAACTCGGGGTTGTCCAGGTAGCTCCACGATCTTATCAGTATCACTAAGAGATGATGAGTAACGAGGTGGAATCCTATGAGCTTCAGTTAGAAAGCAAATATGGAGCAAAAACTGCTGCAATGGCTATTATAGCAGTTGTCCCTGTAAAAGAAGAAAACAGCCATGGGTTTGAGTTTGTGTTCCGGTTACTGCTTCTGGCCGACCTTCTTGTTCTTCAACCCTCTCCGGATGTGAAAGTGAAAGGTGGGTATCGAAAAAACACTACAAAAGGCTGGGGGCAGGGCGGGGATAGAAGAGAAGCGAGGATGAGTAAGTAGTACTACTATCAAGAGCGAGGGAAGAAAGTGGCTTACTCTCATAACATATCCGTAGACTCGATTGGAGTGAAATAGTGGGAAGAAAGATTTGTGGGGTGGTTGGGGTAATAATGGTATACGCTTTTTTTTCCTATATATTAATAGATTTCTTTTCAAGCTTGCTTGCAACGCAGGGCCCCACAGACAAAAATTGGGGGACACTCGAGAGGATACAGAGAGGGGGAGGAATTGGGGGAAGATGGAGAAGAAGAAGAAGTGAAAGAAGAGTGTGCATTGCTGCATTCCTGCCTCCTACCCAAGTAGCCTTCCACTTTCTTTTATTTTTATTTTGGGACTTCGCTGGCTAGTTTGACGTCTTGTATGTTCACTACTATTCGTTGGATACATCATTGGGTTTGGCGGATTGTGAAATTTAAGTCTAGTTTCTTATGCTCATTTTGGTAGGCACTTATATAGGTCTTATTTGTAGTTCGAGTTATTTGCAAATATTGACTGTGCAACGGGAGTCGTCCTTTGCTTGCGTGTGTGTCTATTCAAAATCTAATCTTTTAAACGGATCCTTAAAAATCAGTCAAGCTGATGAGTTACGATTCTTGCGTCCGATTGCAAACCAAAACAATTGACTGGCTTTATCATTAATTTGAGTACCGGTCTCTCTGTTTTTATTCTGATACTATTTGATAGCTGACAAACTAAACAACAATGATGTGGCGCTGGGGCTTGACAACTAGCTTTGTGGTTTTGCACTCCAATCAACAGTTGTTAATGCTACAGAATCTGTGGTATGCTTGACTTTCTACTTTTTCTTTCTGAATAGCTAACTGTTTGCTGTTTTATTGGTTACAAGCGTTAATTACAATATTGATTTATTACTTTTCTTAGTCTATTTTCTTGCTAAATCAAATGAACTTTTTTACTAAAGAAAATCTTAAATCAAATCTATTCAAGATTTGATTAAATAGATCAATAATCATGTGTAGCATAAGAAAATTTTATCTGACGACTCGAATTTTACTTATCCTAGATGGGTAAATAAGAGAATGCTCTAGATGAAAATAAACTAAGCTTAATCAACTACATATTTGAGGATTTTATTACAGCATGGAGAAGATGGAGGTGGTGTCATATTAGAATATGGAGAATGTCCACATATCACTATTTTATTGGAGGAAATGAAGGAAAAAGAAAAAAAGAAGAGAAAAGTCACAAACAACTTACGGGAGAGGGGGGGAAGGGGTAGGTGAGTAGGAGAGAGACAGTTCGGGTCAATCGGTTCGGGTTCGGTTTCGTTTTGGTTCGGGTCGGGTCGATTTCAAATTGTTCAATATTTGGTTCGGGTTGGATCGGGTCGGTTGAATTCGGTTTGTTCGGGTTGAGTTCGGTTTGTTGAATTTCGGGTCGGTTTGGATCGGTTTGGTTGATTTTCGGTTTGGATGACTTTCGGTTAGGGTGACTTTGGGTCGGGTAACTTACGGTTCGGGTTAGCCTCTGGGTCATTCGGTTTTTTCGGGTTATGGGTCAAATTCGGGTCAATTATTCGGTTTAATTCGGTTGCCATTACAGAATCCCGCAACTCAATCATCATGATATGCAAATTTGACTTCAATCAATCTCAACACGTATAAATGTATAAAAGATAATTTAAACAAATAATTATAATTTGCATCATGTTATACTTTAGCAACTAACTCTAAACTTATCATAATTATTGATGTAGCTTTAGATTATTTAATAGTTTCATTATTTTGAGTGGAGTATAAATAAGGTATGTTTGTGGATAATTATAAAATTGTATCAAAGTGTAGTAACTTGTATTTTCAATCTATTAATAGTTAGCGAATGGAATTAGTTAATAAGTTTTGATGACTTTTTTACGGTAGTTAAAAAACTGTTAATGATGAACTATGCAGAGAAGCATGAGAATTTTGCTACATAGGTAAAAACCTTCAAGTATATTAAACATTTTATGCTAAATTGCTAATGCGGGAGAATTATTCACAAGATTGGATAAAGGCTTGAAAATTTCTAATTAATAAAAACACCTTAAATATATGAATAATTAATACAATAATTATATGAATTAGTGATAAATTTGAGTCTAAATATACAAATATTTTTGGTTCTTACCAATCTATCATTGATGAGTAACGCATTATCATTAATTCATTATTAGTTGTGCAATTAATGAAAATGCATGATAATTGATTACTTTAAAATTTTATAGTGCAAAATGTTTGTGGTATATTTAAAATAATTTCTCGTGTATATAAGTTATTAATACTTTTTTATAGGTACGCCATTTACTAAGTAATGATTAATTGTAAAAGTATTGTGGGGCATTGTTTAGTGTTGTATGATACAAATGCTAAATACTGATTTGTTTATTAAACTAGATATTAGGTATAAATATTCTGTTTTATTCTCATTGTCTCCTATAATTAATGCAATATATGCTTTCGGGTCACATCGCATATATTAGTTCGGGTCACACGGGTTTCGGTTCGGGTTCGGTTCGGTTGATTTTCGGTAGTTTCGGTTCGGGTCACTTCGGTTTTCAGGTCATCGTCGGGTTATGGGTGACTTCGGTTCGGTTGGTTTTGGTTCGGATGACTTCGGTTCGGATGATTGTGGATTGTGGTTTACTTTCGGTTTTACAATAATACGGTTTGGTTTGGTCCGGGTCGGTTTATTTCGGATTTCGGGTCATTTTTCAAGTTATAGTTTTTGGTTGACATTTGGATTCGGATCGGATTGGTTCGGTTCGGTTTTTCGGGTTCGGGTTACTTTTGCCAGGTCTACTGTTTGCTGTTTTATTGGTTACAAGCGTTAATACAATATTGATTTATTACTTTTCTTAGTCTATTTTCTTGCTAAATCAAATGAACTTTTTACTAAAGAAAATCTTAAATCAAATCTATTCAAGATTTGATTAAATAGATCAATAATCATGTGTAGCATAAGAAAATTTTATCTGACGACTCGAATTTTACTATCCTAGATGGGTAAATAAGAGAATGCTCTAGATGAAAATAAACTAAGCTTAATCAACTACATATTTGAGGATTTTATTACAGCATGGAGAAGATGGAGTGGTGGTGGTGTATATTAGAATATGGAGAATGTCCACATATCACTATTTTATTGGAGGGAAATGAAGGGAAAAGAAAAAAAGAAGAGAAAAGTCACAAACAACTTACGGGAGAGGGGGAAGGGGTAGGTGAGTAGGAGAGAGAAACTATATTTTTTTCAAAATGTTATAACTTACAAACTATAAGTGCAAAATTAAAAAAAATTATACCATTGTTCATCATTTTTCGTGCTCTTCAAAACAAGATGCATCATAGATTTGTTTTTGTAAACTTAAAATTTCATGTGTTTTAGAAGGAGTATATATTACATATTTTTTAAGTGAATCATATTCATTAACAAAATGAATCTTCTTTATCAATAAAATGAACCTTATTCATTAACAAAATGAATCTTACCCCAAACACTCTAAAACCGAATTTTTTGGGTTATACCTAAACCATAATCCCTAAAAATCTGTCGAGTTAGTAACGATAATATAAGGTGTAGACTAATGCCAAAAAGATTACCCTACCCCCAAACACCCAAATCCACTCTCGCATAAGTTTGTGGTATGATTAACTTTTTCTAGTATTAAAACAAAATATTCACTGTTCTTAAACCTTTGATTCACGTTTAAAAAACCTTTGATTAACTTTTCTTAAACCTCTGATTCATTTTTCTTACCTCTTATTCACTTTAGTTAACAATCTCTATTTACGAGAATCACTTTTCTAAACCTCTAATTCACTTTTCTTAAACTCGTGATTCACTTTATAAAAATCTTAGATTCACATTTCTTAAACCTCTTAATCACTTTAGTTAAACAATCTATGCTTACAAGATTCACTCTTATTACTTTGATTCACTTTGAAACAACTTGTGATTCATTTTTCTAAAACCTTTAATTCACGCTAGTCAAACAATTAGAATCACTTTAGTTAAACAATCTCTGTTTATGAAATTCACTTTTTTTAAAACCTCTTATTCACTTTTACGCAACTCTCTGATTCACTTTTAACAGCATTCGATTCAATTTTAACAACCTTTGATTCACTTTTCTTAAACTTAAGATTCACAATTAATCTTAAAAAATATGTACATACAAAAAATAAAAAATATAAAAATTTACAAAAATATATCCATGATGCATCTTGTTTTGAAGAGTACGAAAAAATGATAAACAATGGTATAAAATTTATATTATTTGGACTTATATATAATAAAATACAATATTTTAAAGTTTATAAAAATATACAGCATAAAAAAGACAAAATAAGTAACAAGTACAAAATTACCCATCGCCACACACCAAACATGGCGTAAGAGCTATCTTCGAATTCGCGTTTTATATGGTCTATTCATATTCTAGCTTATTTGGTTAAAGTTTAAGCTATAACTTACTCTACTATCACATAAAACAACTACCAATTATAGCCATGTCAACTTTCAACCTATTCCCTCCACTATTATTACATGCTACTTTTGTAATTTCATGAAATGCCACTATTATTTTGACATTTCATGAAATGCCCCTCCTAAAGAAGAAAGTCACAAAATGCCACTACATTTTTACAAAAGTTCATTAAATGCCACAATGTAAGTGACCAGAAGAAAAAAAACAAAATACCCCTACTAGCTAACAAAGTACTCTTAAAAGTTCACAACATGCCCCCAAGTATTAAAAAATTCAATAAAATTAACTAAAATTTGAAAATACTATAAAAATATAAATAACTATAAAAATATTTCAAATATTAAAAAATATAAAAGCATGAAAAAATATAATGAAAAAGTAAATATTCTTACATTTTTTAATTATTCAATACCATAAAATATATGGTGTTTTGAACACATAATTTATACTAATTAAGTACCATATTTTATATTAATTAAATACCAAAATTTTACCTTCTATTTTTAGTTATTTTTTAGCAATTTAAACTATTTATTCAAAATTGATTATTTTACATTTTAAACTAATATTAGAAATTTTCTTTTTTTAAAATTATATTCAATATTTCAGATAACTTTATGACATAATATTTTTTGTTGTCTACAAATATTATGTCATAAAATTAACTGTAAAATAGAATACAAATTATAAAAAAATAATTTTCCGAAAATATTAGTAAAATAATATAAACAATTTATTTGAATAAATAAAAAAAATAATATTTTTTTCAAAAATGTAAATTATCTATTCAAAATAAAAAATGAATGAGAGTTTGCTTAGGTTGGGGAAATTGGCATTTAATTTTGGAAAATTTCACAATATACCCTAAAAATTTCATAATTCATAATATACCCCGATTTGAAAACTCATTCTCCATATATACCCCTAAAATGTTTTGAAATTCACAATGTACCCCTAGTCTGTGAAATAACCTTGAATAATGATTAGTTTACCTCCTGACATTGTAGATTATGTTTCCACTTTTTTATTCAGGTGAATTTTATTAAATTTCATAAAAAAAATAAAACACTTCAATATATATACAAAAAAAAAATTAAAAAAGTAATAAAGTTATAAAAATAACTAAAATATATATAAAATTAAAATAAAATGAATAATTTTCAAACAGAACCAGATATATACAAGTAGAAGCACCAACTTAACATCTTTCCAAACAAGCCTCAGCAAGATGCTCATATAGAGACAAGACAAGAAGGTAATTATGTAAACGAAGACTTACCTTTCTTGACATGGTATAAACATGGCCTTTCCTTGCCACTTTTACCAAGATATACCCATCCTACAGTACTACTACTCTCTCTGATTAGAAAGAGAGAGCGCACTTTTATCACCATTTTGTTGTTCTCCGGGTGTCCTTTAAAAATAACAGGAGTATATAAAAGTTTGTTTTTCTATAGCAAGAATATCCATATCACAATAGGAGGAGGAGTGCACAGGCACCACACCTTCATCATTACCTTACCTTTTCTGATGGTCCACATGAAAGTAACCCCACCTCTCCACCCCCACCTTCGAATATACAAAATATTCTCATCAGATGAAAACCTGTTAGAGAGGAAAAAAGGCTGAACTCCTTTTTTTCTCCTTCCCTTTGGCTTTTAGCTTCATGTTGTGTTAGAACAACGCCAAGAAAGGTCTTCTTCTTCCTTTTTAGAAAACAATTTTTTGCCTAGATAACAGTGAACATATGCTAGTACTGCTGTGCTAGTAGTTCCTGTTTTTTTTTTTTTTTTAAAAAAAAATCTATGAGTAGTATTTTCAAACATGTAAATGATACCTGTCGTCTGTAAGGATAGAGACAAGAGATGGTCCAGAAAGGTCCTCAAAGCCAGTTTTGTCAGAAAGGAATAAGAATTTATATGAATAACTAGGTTTGTGTTTTGTTTAAAACTCCAGTATGATATTGTTACTTTTTGTACCAAAGTGTTTGTTGATATTCGTTAACAAGAAAGAATCAAACTGCAGGCCTTAAGGTTTCAGACACACTTTTTTGTTAAATAAGTATGTTGTTGTATAGCTAACAAATGGTTTAAAACGTATATATATATTAATGTTTCTTCGTTTGAGTGGGTGACACCTTAATTTACTGTAATTTCAAATTTATATAGTATAGATCTCCGTTAATCAAGATGAAAATTTAGTCCAAGTTAGGTCATCTTCCCTCCCTCCACCGCTCCTCTCTTTTTTCTATTAGCATGCATTATTATAGTAGTTAGTATTCGAGTGGTTAGTTGACTCCCAAAAGTGAAAGGCAAAAGTTACGGATTAATGTTAGTTGTTGTTGAATAGCATGGTCCTGTTTTCCATCATTAATATTCATTTTCCCATACTGTGTATAGCTTGATCAACAAGTGTTGATCGAGTTTTTGACTTGACCATTTGTGATGATGGCCGGGTCTTACTTTAACTTACCATGAAATGAAATCATAGACGTACCATTTACTTAAATGAAAGGGAGGGATCGATATATACTGATGATGATTGTCTATGTTTCTGTCTGGTTGGCACAAAAGAAGAAGATACATAAAGGTTTCTGCTTCTGCAGCTAGCGCAGGGTGTGGGAATGGGGTATCGAATTTTAATGTTGGGAAATGTGTGTTTTTGCATCAGCGTTTATATTTATGGTTCTTTCAAAAGATTGCCCAGAGAAACAATGAGAAAAGCGCATAACTACAGGTGGGTTTGGCCTTTTTACACACTCCTCTTGCAATGCAAGCAAAGCAAAGTAAAGCTCTTTATACCTTTTCTGTTTCCACTCAATTCTTGGCATGCAAGCTAGCTAGATGGTAACTAGTTAGCTTATATAGTATATCAACTTTATTGTATATACCCTAGTGAAAGTTGATGTAGGAGAACAATTGGTCAGTTCATATTCTCTAAACTTGAGTCTGTCACATAGGACTTTGTTCTGTGTGACTTTAGGGTATTTACAGGCTATTAGGTCAGCTGAAGATTTAATCAGAACACACTTGAAAAGTAACGGCTGCCATGGAATTCCTCATTAAAAAAAAAAAACTTTATTATATCTTCAAGAAGAAGGCTGATATTCCTTTTGCAGGTTTGAGTAGTCTCCACTTATAAGGTCAATGGCGCATGTTTGAATTCATACAGAAGGTCAAGGGTTGATGGTGGCCGGTGGGGATGAGATAGGAGAGACAGCCAAGACAAAAAATGGTTAAATTTCTAGTACTATATTATAGTACGCTATAGTAATGGTACCCGAGAGAAAAAGAAACATTATTGTCTGATGGGATAAAGAAAAGAGGACAGACAAAGGTTTAGTGCGCATGTCATGATGATATCCAAATTATTAATCATACATACCCGAAGATTCAGATATATAATATATAGTATTAATATAAACGTTGCGGATAGAGTTTACGTGATAGTTTAACTGTCTTATTCGGTTAACCGAATATTCGGTTTTCTAAAATTTAATTTTATTATCATTTCATTTAAATTGATTAACTGGATTCGGTCAATCGTTTAATTTGATTATCTAAAATCTAATTTCATTAACGTTCCGTTATACCGGTTAATTTTAGTTCGGTCCGATTTTTTCGATTAACTTTATAACTGTAATTTATTTTATTGATGAGACTCATATAATTAACATTATATAGTACAACATTGATCATCCACTAAAATCATGAGTGACAAATCAAACACAAGTAACAAAAAATATAATTATATATATATTCTCTCAATAATTAATATTAATTAGTATATAACTGAACATTAATATTTAAAATTTTATTATTATATAATCAGTTGCTATAAAAAAAATTCAATACCAAAAACAAAATCAATCAATTTACACGATTAAATTAATCATATCACAAGAATCGATACGTTAATCTAACTTCGGTTGATCGGATATGGCAGTTTTGGAATTTTTTTGGGAGCCTACTGCAGAATTAAGTTTTCGCGGATCTTTAATTTTCAGTGGGTTCTAAATTTCATACAGAACAAAAATTAAATACAAATCGAAACACTATTTACAGTTAGATGCTTGAACACAGATATGTATCTCCGGATGAATGAATGTAATGTGGTGCTAAACGTTTTGTTTTAGTTATCTATACAACTCTTTATATAGAGGTATATAATAGTATAAAAAGAGCTCGGCATGCTAAAACCCAAATGCTTACTTGCCTGTACTGCATTAATTTTTCCACTCTTGTATATTTAATTTAGCAAGTTATAATCCACACAAAACAGAAGTTACATATTGCAACGAAGATATCACATTTCGCAAATTCGACAGAGCAGTCTGACTGCACATACCATTGCACGGCAACATTATGTGGCAGTACAGTCACATGCTGACTGAACTGCTGATGTGGTACATGTGGTGAGAAAAAAATTGGATTAATTTTAAATGGTTGTAACTTTTAATATATAAGTCCAAAATGAAAAAAAATTATATCACTGTTCACCTAAATTCAAGCTCTTCGAAACAAGACCAGTCATGGACATGTTTTGACAACTTTGAAAAAAAATTATTTTTACATGTGTATGGTGATACACTAAAATGATAATATGATTCACTAATTTTGATATTATAATTCATTAAGATTGATATTATCATTCATTAATTAATAAGTTGTGAATTAGATTACAAATTTCAGAACCGATAAAAAATCATTATTGTTTTGTAGTGTATTATTATTGTTGTATGGTGTATTTTAAACCTTATGTGTGTGAATCACATATTTTTCATACATACCAAATATTTTTTTGTGTTGTATTATTGTTTAATTTTTTATTTTTATATATTGCGTTGATATTTGATATGATTCATTAATTTTGATATTTTGATTCATTAAAACTGATAATATGATTCATTAACTAATAAGTGGTGAATTAGATAACAAACTACGAAACCAATAAAAAATCATTATTGTTTTGTAGTGTATTATTATTGTTGTATGCTGCAATTTAAATCTTCTATGATGAATCATGTATTTTGCATACATACCATATATTGTTTTGTATTGTATTGTTGTTTAATTTTTTAATTTTTATATGTTTGCGATGATGATACACTAAAATGAAGATATGATTCATTAATTTTGATATTATGATTCATTAAAATTGATATTATGATTCGTTAACTAACAAGTGGTGAATTAGATAATAAATTTCGAAACTAATAATGGATCATTATTGTAATGCATTAGTATTATTATTGTTTTTGGTGTATTATTATTATTTATATGATGTATTGTAAGTCTTATATAGTGAATCATATTTTTTTAACATACCAATTTCAAAACACATAATGAATCATTATTGTTTTGTAGTGTATTATTATTGTTGTATGATGTATTTTAAACTGTATATAGTGAATCAAGTATGATTGATATGTACAGATATATACATATAAAAAATATAAAATTTTAAAGTTATTGAAACATATCCATGTCTAGTCTTGTTTTGAAGAGCTTGAATTTAGATGAACAATGATATAATTTTTTTTTTATTTTGGACTTATTTTAAAAGTTATAACCAATTCAAGTTAATATAGTAAAAAGGCAATCCAGTCAACAAAACAATCCAATCAACAGCTGACTGGACTGCAAGTGGATAGGATGCACCATAATAGACGCGGTCAAGCATCTATCGTCTGATCACATTTACACTACTTCATTCATTGAGCGTTAGATTTTCGCATCTCTCAATAATTTGAATTCGATTTACATTCTACCCGAATAGTCAATTGAAAGTGATTGGAAACAACTCTTGACTAGCCGTAACATGTGGACATATAAAATTGTACTTGTAGATATACAAATCTGTATATTCTTTATACAATAAAAATTTAAAATCTAACTACTCGTGTATACAAGAATTAAAAATAAAATTTTCTTAACACTTGATAAAATCAATATATTAATTGTTTCGAGGTCATTTCACATCGCATTGGCATCTGATGAATTAAATTTTATGTGACATGCAAAAAACAATTTTCAAAATGGGGATAAACTGTCGGTTACAAACTTTTAGTGACATGTAACTGGGAGTGGATTCCACTATCACTAACATCTAGATGAATGCAACTCTATTGAAATACTGTTTACTACGTAACAATTTAATAACTTTATTTTTCATAATTGACCAATAAGCTATTACTATTCATAAATAAGAGAATAAAATATAATAAAAAAGCACACAAATGAGATTTATTTTGTCATAAAAAGGAGTTATTACCGGAAGGACGCACCAGTCATTTGCATCTTGTGTTGAGGTATGATGCTTCAGCGGTTCAGCCCTATTGCATTCATGGTTGTGAGTTTATTATACTGTGTACTGTCAATAAATATATTATTTTATTAATTAAGAAACTCTTATTTGTACAATATATAAATTTTTAGCATTCTCTCTTCTCTTACTAACTATTTTTATTTTAGTTTTCTATTAATAATTTGTTTTTATAATCGTTGCAATGTTGTAGCTAATAATATTGATTTGTAGAGTTCCTTAAATAAGAAACAATGAGAGAGAACTAAGGGCACCCATATTTCGTGAAGAATGAGAAGAAATGCTTGTTTGTATTCAGATAGTAGTCGAATGAGAAGAAATGCTTGTTTGTATTCAGATAGTAGTTGATACTCTATCTATTACAGAGGGGTTTTACATATATATATATATACTTACAGAGAAGAGAAGACTATATTGTAAGTAAACAGATGATAACCACTATAACAATAATACAACGGGTATATTATGTGTAACATTATAGAATAACTCCATACTCCCCCTCAAGGTGAAGGGCAGTTCTGAAGCTGCTCGAATCTTGCAGATGAGTTTGATGATGTTCTATCCTTCACTCCCCCTGGTTGATGTAGTCCTTTGTAGGCCGGTTTTGTTGAGGAAGTTTTGGTAGTCTCTGGCTGTTACTTGTTTGGTTAAGATATCGGCTAGCTGCTGATCTCCCGGAGTATATTGTAATGTGATTAGGCCGTCTTGGATTTTCTCACGGACTAGATGGCAGTCTAGTTCGATGTGCTTCGTTCGTTCGTGGAACACCGGGTTTCTGGCTATGTATATGGCCGCTTTGTTGTCACAGTTTACTCTGATTGGGTGATTCCTTCAACTCCTATTTCATGTAGAAGTCGCGTGAGCCAGGTCAGTTCTATGGTTATCCTTCGGATGGACCGGTACTCCGATTCTGCAGTGGATAGAGCGACTATTTGTTGCTTCTTGGACTTCCAGCTGATGGCAGTCCTCCAAGCAAGATAATGTATCCGCTAACTGAGCGTCTGGTGAGAGGGCAGCTGGCCCAATCTGCATCACAAAACGCAGTTAGTTAGTTCTAGATTTAGTTTGTTGTTAAAAAAATACTTGTTGTATTGTGCCTTTGATGTAACAGAGGAGGTGTTGGGCGGCTTGTAGATGTTTTGTTGTTGGCTGTTTCAGGAACTGGCTTAGGTAGTGGACTGGGTAGGTAATGTCTGGCCGTGTATTGGTAAGAAAGTTCAATCTCCCAATCAAACGTCTATAGTATGTGGTGTCCTCTAGATAATCTTTAGCGTTGTTTCTGTTTTCCTGTCTGCAGGCAAAGGAACTTGTGCAGTTCTGAGTTAGTAGACAAATATCATCAATTAGTTCTTGAGCATATTTAGATTGGTTCAGTATAACTCCCTGTTTGACATAGAAAAATTCCATGCCTAAAAAGTAGCTTACCTTCCCAAGTCTTTTATGCGAATTGACTATGAAGAACTCCTTTAATGTTTATGATTTTTGTAACATCATTGCCCGTTGCAATGATATCATCAACATAAACTCCCAAGAATGTTCTAGAGTTCCCATTATACTTTATGAACAGTGAGTAATCATTTTTAGATTGAATATAACCTTGTAATAAAAGAAGAGTGGACAGCTTGTCATACCATTGTCGTGAAGATTGTTTCAGCCCGTAGATAGATTTGTTTAACTTGCGCACCTTTCCTATGTAAACTTCTTTAAGGCCATCAGGAACTTCCATGTAGACTTCCTCTTGGAGGTCTCCGTGTAAAAAACGCGTTGTTTTATGTCAAGTTGGAAGATTTCCCATCCTCTTTTGACTGCTACAGCAATGAGAGAACGAATGGTAGTGATTTTGACTACGGGAGAGAATGCTTCCCAATAGTCTCCCCATACCTTTGAGTATATCCCTTTGCCACAAGTCTTGCCTTGTGTCTTTCTAGACTTCCATCAGATTTAAGCTTGAGTTTGTAAACCCATTTGCTCCCCACTACATGTTTTCTTTTGGCAGGTTGACTATGTCCCAAGTATTGTTGTCTTGAAGAGCTTTGAGTTCTTGTTACATTGCCTCTACCCAATTCTGGTTCTTAGCAGTAGTTGTATATGTCTTGGGCTCTCTTATGGTCTGCAGTGTCTATATACTGAAAGAGACTGCGATTGTAAAGCTTGGACATAAAGAGTATTAATAGATTTCAGATCAATCAAACTGACATTGAGACAGTTACTTGATACCTCTCCTTGTGTAATCTGTCATTTAAGATCTGGTAAAGGTATCTTGGTCTTCTGTTTGGGCTTCTCCTAGGAAGTAGTCTCCTAAGTATTCGGGGGGACGAGTTTCTCTTTGTGACCTTCTTAAGGATGTGGTCTCGGTTTCCTGGGAAGTGGCCTCAGTATCTGTTGCAGTGGTCTCAGTGTCTGTTGCAGGGGGTTGGTGTCCATATGTTTCTATGTCAGAATCATACCAGACACCAATATTTGGTTCAGCAGTAAGTGTTTCTTCTGTCTGCTGATTATCATTGGTACTGCTGTCATGCTGGATTCCTGCATTGTCAGTATGCAGAGGAAATTCTTCCTCAAAAAGTTAGATCTCTGCTGATAACAACTACATTGTCTGTAAATCCAAGACTTACTACCTTTTTTATTGTCAACCACTCCTAGATAAATGCAAGCACTACCTCTAGGTTCGAACTTTCCTTTATTTTTCCTAGGATCAGTTCTGTAACATAGACAACCGAAGGTTCTTAAGGTGGTGTAATCAGGTTTTGTTTGGTAGAGCCTTTCATAAGGAGTAAGACCACCTATGACTCTTGATGGCAGTCTATTTATTATATATGATGCGTCGTAACGAATGAATTCTCCCCAGTAACTCAAACTAACATTTGACTGAAAATAAAAAGCAGGGGCTGTCTCAAGTAAATGCTTGTGTTTCCTCTCCACAACACCGTTTTGTGTGGTGAGTGAGCACAAGTAGTTTGATGCAATATTCCTTTTTCTCTAAAATACTTAACACCTTCATTACTACTGCCCAATTCAAGTGCATTGTCGCTTCTAATGATTTTAATTTTGTTTCAAACTGACGTTCAATCAAGGTGATGAAACAGGTAAGAAAGTAAAACGCATCAGATTTGTGCGTGAGCAAATGAATCCAGGTACATCTACTAAAATCATCTACTAATGTTAGAAAGTACCTCTTTTTATCATAGGTGGGGACCTTGAAGGGTCCCCATACATCAGCATGGATCAGATCAAAGCACTTCTAAGATTTTATGGCAGAATCACTGAATGGTTTTCAAACAACCCTTGCTTTATGACAAATATCACAGGCAATGCAATGTTTCTTTGAGTGCTATCAGATTTTATTAAGCCAAGGGACACCAATTTCGTGTAGGGAACATGACCAAGTCTAGTGTGCCATAAACTTGCAGTTTTATTCAGAGTGGCAAAAACATTACATGGAGCACGAACAAGATCATTATGAATAGATTTGTTATGATCATTTACAGCAATGAAATCTAAACTATTTTCATTCAGAAAATACAATCCCTTAACAGCCTTGCCTATCACCCATGTAGTATTACTGTTACGGTCCTGCAGAGAACAAATTGAATCATGAAAGGCAATAGAATATTTAACTTGCTTGACTAGCTTATTCACAGATATCAGGTTAAAATTGAAGCTTTCAACCAGCAGAACATCAAGCAGAATGAAATTCCTTCCCATTTTTACCTTTCTGTATTGATTCACAATCTGAACATGTCGTCGGGCATGGTTATTTCACGTATTTCTTTCAGAGTTTTAAGTTCAGAAAACAAATTTCTATTGCTACACATATGCTCGGAGGCTCCAGAGTCAATGATCCAGGCAAAGTTTTCTGATATTTAGTTTTACTACTCAAACACACTGAGCAATAAGAGTTAGAGTTTTGTATACTTGAAAAATCGCAAGTGCGCCCTTCATTGTGTGTGTCGGCCTGACTTCTTTGCAGGAGGTTGCGAATTTGATTCAACTCTTGCACAGTAAGATTGGCGCTGGTGCTGCTTGATTGAGTTCTATCATTCAAGACTTTGCCTTCGATTTTCTCCTCCAGCAGGATAGTTCCAGCGACAGTCTTGGGCTTCTTTGTCCACCAGTCTGGATAGCCGACCACCTCAAACAAGTTTCCTTGGTATGACCTTTTTCTGACATTTTGAGCACTGTAGATTCATCTTGAGATTTTTTGGGTTTTGCTCTTGATGAACTGGCCATTCCCAGCTGTTTCTATCGGCGGGAAGGGCAATAGTTTCTTGGTTCCTGTTTGTTGTTTCTGGAATTGATATTTCTCGGCGTTCTTCTTGGCTCACAATGGCATATGCTTCTTCGACAGAAGGCAGCGATGATTTTAAAAGGATGTTGGAGGCGACATTCGTATAGCTTTCATTTATGCCCATAAGAAATTGCATCAATCTTTCCTTTTGTCTCGTTCTTGATACTCCCTCTTTGCGCTACATGAATAGCTAGGTTTTTGATCCATCGACTCGAGTTCATCCCATATCTTCCGCATCTTGGTGTAGAACTCTGAGATTGAGTCGCCGTTCTGCTCAAGCTTTCCCAATTCCTTCCTTAGAGAGTAGATCTGGGCTATGTTGACTTGCTCGTATGTTGAACACATATTGTCCCACGCGTCGGCTGCGGAACTGTAGTAAACAATGCTTCCCCTATCTTCTTGTCTAGGACACTAGGTCAACCACGCGATTAACATATTGTTGCAACGCTCCCAGGCTGGTAATTAGAGTCCTCCCTTGTTTGGCGCGGTGATGGTTCGATCCAGAAAGCCAAATTTGTTCTTGGCTTTGAGCGCAACCGTCATCTTCTTCTTCCAAACAGAAAACCCTTCCCCGCCAGAAACATGTAACCAAGAACCATCCCCGGTTGATCGCTGGGATGGGATGAAGGAGAAGGGATCATTGTAATCGACTCCCCAGGTTGTAACGCCCCTATTTAACATATTTATAGCGGGAAATAAAATACTAAAGGCGTACAGACCATCGGGTTCCAAAACCCGGCACCAAACCTCACAAATACAACTTAAAGATTACAATTGTCACGGCCTGAACCCGAGAGAAAACTTAACAAAAGTAAAACAACAATAAAACACATAACTCTCAAAACCTAATCCCATCCCAATCACTCGTTCTTTGGCCACCTGTAAAATAACTCGTACCTGCAATATAAAACCAAAGCAGCCCACCCCAAGAGGGGTGGGTCAGTTCCCTGGAATGGAACTGGTAGGGATCCTCCAAAAAACAAAATTATAACACAAACTCTTAAATAAATAATAGCAGGAAACAATCACTTAAACCACACAGAGGAACAAGGAATTTCACAAATCACCAAATCAAGATAACAAGATAAGAATAAAGGTTAATAACAGAAGAGTAAAGTTAGTGAAACAAAATCACATCATGTGTTAGTGAACATCCATTGCCTTAGTTAAACCCAATTCCCGTTAGGAGTAGAAAGACTCAGATAGTCACAAAGGACTAGGAATGAAAAGATAGATCCAAGAACCAACAACTCAAGAGTAGAATAAAACCAATTGGGAGAGATGGCCCCCACCGCCAAGTACGTCTTTAGGACAGGGGATATACAACCCCTCACTGTTAACAACGTCCCTTTTGGGACAAGGGATATACAGCCCCTCACTGTCTACCACGTCCCTTTTTGGGACAGGGGATATACACCCCTCATGTTACCAGTGAAGACTACGCGCGCACGTCGAAACCTCAAGAACCAGCTCATGGATGAAATGATATCCAGAGTCAAAAGAAGAATTTACCAAAATTGACCTTTCCAAATTCCCACCAGATCACTAACTACCCAGAGCAATACCCAAAACACCAGTCCTACAGAGTGCAGAAGCGTAAACTCTAAGCAGTCAATGTCTAATGGAACAACAAAAAAAAAAGAAGGAACCAATACCCAAGTGAGTTTCACATTCAAGGCTCAGTTAGTCACACAAGCTGAGTTAGTCACACAACCATTTCCCTTTAGAAATTCCTCTTAAACTCAGTTAGCATTTGTTAAAAACATCCCATAAGTCAATCAACAAAAGTATCGGAGTACGAGAAATCGTACCTGGTATGTGAAGAACAATAAATAACTCGAATAAGTGATTCCCCAATAGTAACCTATAATTAAGGTGTTCCAAGTGTCGATTAGTTAAGGGACTTACAAACTAAACAACCTTCTTTTCTTACTGATTAATAGTTCCAGGTTTACCATTATCAGAAATTGGTATCAGAGCGTAGTTACGCTCTGAACCCGAGAAGACAAGCCGAGTGAAACACTTAGATTATAGGTGCACTTAAAACTGGGGTAGAATTGGGAAGTGAGAATTCCAGAAAGGCGCGTGACTCTTACCCCATACTTACTACTTATGTTTACTTCACGTACCTATGAACCGTCCTTAGGACGTTATAAATATTTCATATATTACTACATAGATATTTAGACTTTACAATACGCCTTCTGAGTACAAAACCGTCATACCAGCTAGATGTCTCGAAGAGGAGGAAGAGGAGGAGCTGGTCCCTCAGGAGGCTATGACCTGACGCTGTCACCCCGGAGGTCATAGCGCAGATTGTGACAGCTGCATTGGCCCAGCAGCAGGCTCAGATCCCACAGCCACCACTGCCACCACCTAATGGTCCCCGGGAGTTCAACTGACTGAAGGCGGTTAACGACCTTCGTCCTCCAATCTATGAAGGCCAACCAGAACCGAAGACTTTAGAGAAATACATAGACGAGATGCAGAAGGCCTTCACCTCTCTACATGTTCCAGTGAATCGCCAGGTGGACATAGCGGCCTACTTTCTTCAGGGACCCGCGCATCGATGGTGGCAGACCGCCAGAGCTGAGCTGACTGCCCAGGCGGACTTCGGCTTCCCACCTTCTTAGTGGCCCTGAGAGCTAAATTCTATCCATCCTATCTACAGAAAAGGATGAGGAGTGAGTTCGAGTAGTTGAAGCAAGGGAGTTTCTCTGTTGCTGAGTACTACAATAAGTTTGTGGAGCTGCTCGTTGTTATTGGAGAGGGAGCTTACGCTCCGAGGTATCTGGTGGATAAATTCCACACCGGCTTGAACTTCAGGATCATGACTATGATCGGTTCCACCAGAGGGATGACCCTACAGGTATGGAACATGATTTAGAATTTCTTATACGCAAGGATTCCCCACTAACGTATATTGTCACCACAGGAGCTAGCGGACGACGCAAATGACTACGAGACCACCATTGCCTACCAGGATTCTGTGTTAGGCAAGAGGAAAGGGGATGGAGAAAGAGGAAATTGAGGGAACTTTTCCCAGAACTATGAGAGGAAGGGAAAGTTCTACAAGGGTAGGAACGAGAAGGCCATGGTCCCCTCATATACTAATGCTGAGCCACTCCGCTCCCAGCCATTTAAGGGTGAGATAAATTAGAAACTCCAAAGTGGTTACGTTTTATTATCCCAATTACTAATCTTGAAACTGAAACAGGGAACCAACTTGCGAGAAAGTTCTTCTGCAAGTGGTGCAAGAAGGACCACCCAGGCAAGGATTGTAAGGGCAACCTGGTGGACTGCAACCACTGCGGTAGGAAGGGGCACAGATCGTTCGAATGTTTCCTGAATCCGGATTCTAGGAACTACAAGCCGCGCACCGGGAACCCTGCTAGAGCCCCAGTTGTTACTACTACTGGAGGAGGTCGAGGTGGCACAGAGGTGCTGGACCATCTACCAGCCGCCCTGCCCAGAGCCATCCGCAGAGGCCGAGACAGAACTACCCCCAGAGGCCGGGCAAGGCACCGGTCCTTAACATGGTGGACCGCGTCGAGGCAGCAAGTGACGACCCGAGTTCACCTGGTGAGGACTATTTCCCTCATGAAGAGGCTTAGACCCTTACTTTCTTTACATTCAGTTGTCTAGTTTTTCGTTGTCAATGTAAAAGGGATGAACTATAAACCCTTCATTTTGTTTCGTTCGAACCTTTCATTTCCAGTTGTGAACCTTGACTTATTTATTTAATGGCAATTGTTGTCCAGCTTTCGATATTTGCTTTCCTATTTTGCCATATACCACACCCAACATCCCTTTTGAAGCCAAACCACACCCACCAGAGAAGTGTGAGGTCTTGAGACCCAGGATGATCTTACTACGAGAGTACCTGACCCCGACAGTCCAGTATGCATTGATCCTCAAGATCAGGGAGTTAGGTGTGAAGGAAGGAAATTTTTACACCCCTACCTTCAAGAATGGTTCAACCATGAAGGTGAAGATCATGTGCCTAGGTAAGAAGTGGAACCACACCACCAAGAGCTATGAAGAGGTGGAGGTGCCACCAATCCCGGAGGAATTGCAGACCATCATTAGAGCTGCAGTTAAGGCAGCACAAGAATTGGAGGATGAGCCCGTCCCAGACCTAACCTCAGACGTCTGCATCATCAATTTTTATGGAAAAGAAGGTAAGCTAGGGTTGCATCAAGATAAGGATGAATCCCTAGAATCCATCACCAAAGGAGTTCCAGTGGTTTCCATATCACTTGGAGACGATGCGGAGTTCCTATTCGGTGACCAGAAGAGGATGGACCTTGCCACCAAGATCCTCCTGAAGTCAGGTGATGTACTGATCTTTGGTGGGGCAGCTAGACTCATCTACCATGGGGTGAAGAGAATCAAGCCCAACACAGCCCCCACACCATTATTAACCAGACTCACCTGAAACCTGGCCGTCTAAACCTAACCTTTAGACAGACCTAGCCTTGTACTTTACAGTTTCAGCATTGTAAATTTTAAGTTGCTCATGAAGCTTTCAATAAGAATGGAAATTCTAAGAATTTTATTGCTTCATTGTAGGGGTTGGAAACTCAGGGATCAGGTTGAATGTGTTGAACCAGGCTCAAGCAAAGAGCAATGGAATGGTCATCACAGGTACAAACATTAACCCCGAGTAATTACCTTGGAACGTTTACTCAGAATCATAAAATCTATCCTATAATTACAGGCACATTCCTAGTTAATGGAGTGGAGGCCACAGTCCTGTTTGATTCTGGTGCCTCCCACTCCTTCGTTTCACAAGCGTTTCATGCTAAGATCGATGCTCCCACAGAGGATATCCATGACTGCTCAGTCTTGCTGCCTTCCAGAGAGTTGATCAAATGTAGTAAACAGTGCAAGAATCTGAGCATGCACATCAAGGGAGCAGACTTTCTTCTCGATGCCATTGTCTTCCCTGGCATGGGATTTGACATAATTGGGCATGGACACGCTACAGCGGTACAGAGGTAGACTACACTGCACAGAGCATCGTCTCCTCTTGAAGTCAGCCACAGGGATCAAGTATCATACCGAATGCAGCCCAAGCAGCCGACTGTGAAGGTTGTATCGGCATTATCTCTGATGAAGGAAGTGTCCAAGGGCGCGACTGCCTACTACTGTTATGCCCGGGATCTGAGGACGGACCCGAAGTTCAGGAGAGACGTTCCCATTGGTCGGAGTACCCTGATGTTTTTCCAGAGGAGCTACCTGGACTACCACCGCTGAGAGAGGTTGAATTCAACATCGACCTCGTACCTGGCATGGGACCGATTGCTAAGGCTCCCTATGATAAGTGTCCAAATGAGCATGTTTTATAGGTGTATTTCATATATTATATTAGCACTTTTCTTGCTCATTTCTCCACTTTGGTTAGTTTTCCTCTAGTTTATGTTTTATTGATTATCTCACAAATTTATTGGTTAAACATGAGGAAAACCAAGCTAGGAGCAAATTACACAAAGAGACGAACGCGTAGGCGAAAACGGGGATCAAATTGGAGCTCAAACGAAGATTTTAGAGGCAAAACAATTTTCGTCCGAACCACCGTCCGGACGTACTGGTTCGGACGCGCGCTCCGCGCAGCGTCGACATGTCCGAACCAGCTGGTCCGGACCATGGTCCGGACGCACGCAATTTGCCAGCAAAAAAGGATCCGTGTGAAGAGATAAAATCCTTATCTCTTCACACGCAATTACCACCGCCTTACCACCCCATTTACCCTATATTTCTCTATAAATACACCTCCAAACCTCCATTAAATCATATCTCATTCCACCCCAAACTTATGCCATTTTCCTTCCATAAAAATACCATAAAACTCTCCAAAAATCATACATCTCATCCACATATTATCCACATAAATTCCATACAACACCTCATTCCATAAAAACATTCCATTTTCATACCGTTGTTCTGTCCAACCTCTGCCCAAATATTAGCAGTCAAGATAGTGGAGCTGAATTAATTATCTTCCCCAGATGATTTCTTTTACTTCTCATTCTGTCTTTTTAATTATGTTGGGCTAAGAGGATTTACTCCGGGCGAAGGTTTGGCCGTAATTTGTTTAATTATGTAATCTATATTTCTACTGGTTAAAATAAATATAGTTTGTTACGATTAAAGTTTATCTCTCCCTTTTTAATAAATTTCATCGATTTATTAAAAATCTTTACTAAATCTGTTTTAATCTGATCGGTGAAGAACAGATAGGTTAATTAAGCCGTAAATCTGGAGGAAACTTATTTTCATCGGATAAGTTAGTACTCAGATGCATAAATTATTTCTCATATCTAAACCGTCCGTTTACACGTATTTTGCTTGAGTTTTCATCGGACCTTGCATTTTCAGGTAAACGAGTTCTTATGAGTTTTCATCGGACCTTAAGATAATAAGAGGAAATTTGCCAAACAATTATAATTAAACCGGTAGAGATAGCATAATTAATCAGATTATATAAACCTGAACCCGGAGTCCCGTTTAATTTATCTTCAACTCAGTTAATTTTATCTTGTTTTATTATTAAAAAACAAGTCAATTAATCCCCCTTTTGTGACACGCTTAGGTACTTAATAATTCCACTTAGTCCCACGGTTCGATATCCGGTCGCTTACAATTTACTATACTACTACGACCGGGATTTGTTTGCAGCCCGACTGTTATTTTGAGTTTTAATTTCTTTTCTTTTATTCTAATTACACCAGTTCCAACCACTCTTAATAATCAGTCTGCAAAATGGCGCCGTTGCCGGGGACTTGATTTATTCTAGTCCCTAAGCCCCGGATAATTCACCTGTTATATTATAATAATCTGTTACTATTATTTTGGACATCTGACTTTGGACATCTGACTACGGACATCTGACTTCTGACATCTAATCACTAACTCTTAATTTTTGTCATTTAATTTTCAGTCATTTAACTTTCTGTCCCTAACTACTAACTTATAATTTCTGTCATTTAATTTTCTGTCATTTAATTTTCTGTACCTAACACTAAAACTTATAATTTCTGTCATTTAATTTTCTGTCATTTTAATTTCCATTGTCTTTAACTACTAACTTTCAGTATACTAACTACTAACTTATAATTTTCTGTCAACTAATTCCTAACATTTTTATTTATTCTAACGCATCACGAGTTTCTTTTCTCTGTTTGAGTGGTGAATGCCTTTTACCAGGTCACACAGCTACCCGGAAAATATTAATAATCACACTGTTGGTTACAACCCAGAGATCGAGAGAACCTTTCTGCGCACCCTAAGGCAGAAACGAACTCAACAAAACATAGCCACCACAGTGATAGAATCTAACCCGGAAGCTGACATGGCATTTTCACCAGCAACAGTCGAAATATCAACAGGCCGTCTAATCAAGGACAACAGCCTGCCATCATCCTTCCCCACCTTACCCCATCCGAATACGATGAGTGGCAAAAGCTAAAGCCATATCATCAGATCCGATGTGTAAAGGAGTTGGGCATGTTTGATGGCACCAATCCTGACGAAGCTCTGTTACATGTTACCAAGTTCTTGCAGCATGCCAACAGTCTAACTGCGACAGACGCAGTACTTCAGTACGCAAGACTGTCATTATTCCCTACAGCCTGACGGGAAATGCGAGCAAATGGTATCACAGCCTGACACCAAGTACCATTGGTACTTGGGATGACATGGCCACCAAGTTCTACGACAAATTCCTGCCCCCGAGCCGAACGTTGGAAATGATTGCTGAAATCTATAATTTCAAGCAACCAGGGTCAGAAAACATTTGTGAAACTTGGGACCGTTTCAAAGGATTACTACTTACTTGTCCTCACCATGGTCTGACGAAAGAGCAAGTATCACAATTGTTCTACAAAGGCTTAATTGGTCCGTGTAAAACAATGGTACTATCCTCTTTGGGTGCTGACATTCTGAAAAAGCCGGCGCACAGTTTCTAAATGGCATAGAATCCCTCTGCGAGGAGATCAGAGACTGGGCCACAGGTGGATCAAGAGGCAGTACTCCAGGTTTATACCATGTTGGAGAAAGTGATAACAAGTTTGACCAGCTGATGAAAAGCCATGAGCAACTCATGGAGAGCAATGCTCAGCAGGCAACAAAAGTAAGTACTCTGCAGAAAGTGGTTGAGCAGATGGCGATGAACTCCTACCCTCAACAAGCAAAGTCGATGACGTCTCGCTCATCTACAATCCCTCCAGGCTATGCTCCTCTATCCCAATCATCTCCTGATATTCTTGTACGCAATGTGGTGGGCCACATGATTATGCACAATGCCCCCAACTACAAGAATTCAAAGCAGCGGAGGAAGCAAATTACATCACCAACAATTCAGGGTACAGGCAACCTTGGCAACCAAATCTTCGCTACTCAAACACCGAAAATATCCAAAACCCACATACACTACAAACATCTCAAAATTACAGACCTCAGACCAATTTTCAAGGAGGCCAGAGGCAGTATCAGCAACAACCTTATGGCAATGATGCTTCTTCGAGTCAACCAACTCCACCTCCTTCGAATCCTGAATCTGAAATGTCTCAAATGCAAGAGATGTTTAAGGCAATGATGGGTAAGTCCAGAGATAAGCAAGAAGAGGTCGCAGCCCTGCGTAAAGACCAAAAAGACTTGCAGTCCCAGATTCAGCAACTCCTTACCCAACAAAGGCCACCAGGTAAATTTCCTTCACAGACCAATCCTAATCCAAAAGAGTGTGCAAGTGCAATTTACGTAGTGGACCAGCCCATCACATTAGCTCCAAAGAAGGGAGCAACAACCCGAGAGTGAAATGGTCCCTGAAGTGGAGCAGTAGGCTGAGGAGGAATACCTCGACATGAACCAACTGAAGCTCTATGCCAAATTAGTTACGATAAATGAAATGATGGAAAGTTCACTAGACCTTACATCACAGCAACCGGAGAGCAAACTGGTTCATATAGTGGACGACTTACCTGAGGATTTGAGTTACTCTATATTACCACCCCCGTTCGAACCAGAGCAAACGGAATCAAACCTTCTGCTTGAGCTTGAAGACAAGCCATCAGAGGACAACTTCTACCTCAACTTCATGGAGTCTCCTCCCTCTGAAGTCAATTACCGTTATTTTCCCTCCTTCTCTGTGCTATATCCAGAAAAAGAGGATAGTTACATCCTCAAAAATGAAGAGGAGGAAATGCTCGCTCCCGCCAGAATATCCAAACAAAACACCAAATTCAACTTCAAGGAGCCATCTCCCTCTGAAGTTGAATTCTATCAGGGCTCTTCCTATGAGCCTCTTCAAAAAGATGAGGATATATACGTCCTCAAATTTGAGGAGGAGGAGCCATCCAATTTTGATCCTCGCACCAAGGGTCATCCATTAAAAAATCTGGGCCCTTCTCCAAAGAAAAATAATGCCCACCAAGCCACCAAGCCACCCATTGAAGCCCACTTCCACCTTCATTTTTGTTCCAGGGGCGGAAATTTACATCCTCGACTCTGAGCAAGCACCACCACTACCATCTTACATCCATACGGCTAAACAACAGAGGGAGAATGTTTACATTCTCCAGTTTGACGAAGCAATACCACCATCACCCGGTTTTCAATACAATATTAATGACGGCAAACAACTCCTTCAAAACCAGGTTTTGTGGAGTTTGTATTTTCCTACTGTAATTATTGCCGTAATACTTTGTTTTGATCCAGGTGGTTCGGCCCTACTTATTGCCAAATTCCTATTCCCGGTGCTACCATTGTCAACTTTCATTTATGATCCGGGATAATGACGAACATGCGTCTAGCTAGAGACGTTAAACTCAGGCAGCTTGGTGGGAGGCAACCCACTATCTATCTGTAGTCTTTCCTTTAATTTAATGTTGTTTTATTTTTGTACTATATTTCACTTTTATATGTTATAATAAAATGCAGGTTTTACATGAGTACTTCCGGTTGTGTAGAATATTCTTTACAGGTACATTTCATGACATTCCACAGCTGCACTCAAGTGTGGGGGAGCTCTACACACTCTACGAAATTTGGGGAGTACACTCTTTCCCTTTTGCTGTGCCCTATTATTTAATTCCATCACACAATGAGGGCATTGCTTCAGCTTAAGTGTGGGGGAGAGCCCAGCCCTTTTCGGGGCATTTTTTGTGCTTAAAATGTTTAAATCTTTCTGCTTGCCTGCATGTGTTCAAAAATTAAAATTATGGGCCCTGCTAATATAGGTTGTTCTCTTTATGAATAAATATATTATGAATTGTGGGATAAATGGTACAAATTTAAAAATTTTCATAAAATCACTTTTGAGGAGCATTTTATGCGGTGTGACCAAATAATCTGCAAATGGTTGGATTTTTATTGCTCAGGGGTTCTTTCTGTCTTCTCTCTTAGGGATTGCTAAGGGGTGCTTCTCTGTAAAAAAATATACACAAAATAAAGAAGGGACTTGCGAGACACCATTGGAACCAACGAAGAGAGTTGAGTGTTCTTAAAAACAAAGGCGTGATGCCTACATTTTATCTTCTCATCCTTTATGCAAAAGTGAAACAAATGCATAAATCTATTTTTCCTTTTGTTTTCTCCTCAATGCCCATTCTTGAGAGAAGTTGGCCATGGTAAAAGTTCTCAGAGTCACCTAAACAAAGAAGCATTGAAATACCTTGGATCATACCCCGAAACTCTATATTTTATTTTTACCCTGAGCACACCTATGCCACCAGCAGTTGATTTTTCACACTCCTCAAAAAGTATAAAGACGTGTATTGTTAACCTCTTTATCCTACCCTTCATAATAATATTTGTTAGTATTGAGCATTCCCTACTTACTTGGGTACATGGTTTTGCTTGAGGACAAGCAAAAAGATAAGTGGGGGTGTGATAAGTGTCCAAATGAGCATGTTTTATAGGTGTATTTCATATATTATATTAGCACTTTCTTGCTCATTTCTCCACTTTGGTTAGTTTTCCTCTAGTTTATGTTTTATTGATTATCTCACAAATTTATTGGTTAAACATGAGGAAAAAACAAGCTAGGAGCAAAGTACACGAAGAGACGAACGCGTAGGCGAAAACGGGGATCAAATCGGAGCTCAAACGAAGATTTTAGAGGCAAAACAATTTTCGTCCGAACCACGTCCAGACGTACTGGTTCGGACGCGCGCTCGCGCAGCGTCGACATGTCCGAACCAGCTGGTCCGGACCATGGTCCGGACGCACGCAATTTTCCAGCAAAAAAGGAGCCGTGTGAAGAGATAAAATCCTTATCTCTTCACACGCAATTACCACCGCCTTACCACCCCATTTACCCTATATTTCTCGATAAATACACCTCCAAACCTCCAAAATCATATCTCATTCCACCCCAAACTTATGCCATTTCCTTCCATAAAAATACCATAAAACTCTCCAAAAATCATACATCTCATCCACATATTATCCACATAAATTCCATACAACACCTCATTCCATAAAAACATTCCATTTTCATACCGTTGTTCTGTCCAACCTCTGCCCAAATATTAGCAGTCAAGATAGTGGAGCTGAATTAATTATCTTCCCCAGATGATTTCTTTTACTTCTCATTCTGTCTTTTTAATTATGTTAGGCTAAGAGGATTTACTCCGGACGAAGGTTTGGCCGTAATTTGTTTAATTATGTAATCTATATTTCTACTGGTTAAAATAAATACAGTTTGTTACGATTAAAGTTTATCTCTCCCTTTTTAATAAATTTCATCGATTTATTAAAAAGCTTTACTAAATCTGTTTTAATCTGATCGGTGAAGAACAGATAGGTTAATTATGCCGTAAATCTGGAGGAAACTTATTTTCATCGGATAAGTTAGTACTCAGATGCATAAATTATTTCTCATATCTAAACCGTCCGTTTACACGTATTTTGCTTGAGTTTTCATCGGACCTTGCATTTTCAGGTAAACGAGTTCTTTGAGTTTTCATCGGACCTTAAGATAATAAGAGGAAATTTGCCAAACAATTATAATTAAACCGGTAGAGATAGCATAATTAATCAGATTTTATAAACCTGAACCCGGAGTCCCGTTTAATTTATCTTGAACTCAGTTAATTTTATCTGTTGTTTTATTATTAAAAACAAGTCAATTAATCCCCCCTTTTCTGACACGCTTAGGTACTTAATAATGCCACTTAGTCCCACGGTTCGATATCCGGTCGCTTACAATTTACTATACTACTACGACCGGGATTTGTTTGCAGCCCGACTGTTATTTTGAGTTTTAATTTCTTTTCTTTTATTCTAATTACACCAGTTCCAACCACTCTTAATAATCAGTCTGCACCCTACCGGATGGGACCTGCAGAGATGGTCGAGTTGAAGAAGCAGTTGCAGGAGCTACTAGATAAGGGCTTCATCAGACCCAGTGTCTCACCTTGGGGCGCTCCTGTGCTGTTCGTCAAGAAGAAGGACGGAAGCATGAGACTGTGTATAGACTACAAAGAGCTGAACAATGTCACGATAAAAAACAAATACCCATTGCCCAGGATCGATGACTTGTTTGACCAGCTGAGGGGAGCAAAGGTGTTCTCTAAGATTGATCTGCGTTCCGGATATCACCAGATAGCTGTAGCTGAGCCAGACATAGAGAAGGCAACCTTCCAGACCAGATACGGCCACTATGAGTTCACAGTGATGCCGTTTGGACTGACCAATGCACCGGCGAGATTTATGGATTTGATGCAGAGAGTCTTCCAAGCCCAGCTAGATAAGTCGGTAGTCGTATTCATAGACGACTTTCTAGTCTTCTCCAAGAGCAAAGAGGAACTTGAGCAGCATTTGAGGACAGTCTTGGAGACACTGAGGGAGAAACAATTGTATGCCAAATTCAGCAAGTGTGAATTCTGGCTGGACAAGGTGTCATTTCTTGGACACGTGATCTCAGCTGAGGGAGTTTCAGCAGACCCAGCTAAGATTGAGGCAGTGAAGAGCTGGCATAGACCTCGCACTGTGACAGGGGTTAGGAGTTTCCTTGGGTTGGCTGGCTACTATAGACGCTTTGTGAAGGACTTCTCCAGGCTAGCCAAGCCCTTGACCTCCTTGATGAAGAAGGACAGCCCGTTTGTGTGGACAGAGGCTTGTGAGGTCTCCTTTCAGGCGCTGAAGGACGCCTTGACCTCAGCTCCAGTATTGATTATCCCAGAGGGGTACGAGGTATATTGCGATGCTTCGGGCAGAGGGATTGGTGGGGTACTGATGCAGCATGGCCGAGTAGTAGCGTATGCTTCTAGACAGCTGAAGAAGCACGAAGAGAATTACCCCACGCACGACCTTGAGCTTCTCACCATAGTCTTCGCCTTGAAGATCTGGCGACATTACTTGTATGGAGCCACAGTACGGATTATGACAGACCATAAGAGTCTGAAGTACATTTGGACTCAGAAGGAGCTGAACCTGAGACAGCGACGATGGGTTGAGCTACTGGTTGATTATGACATCAACCTTCAGTACACGGAAGGTAAAGGGAATGTCGTGGCAGACGCTTTGAGCAGGAGAGTGTACTCACTCCTAGCTTTGACAGAGACGGCCACGATAGCGAAGGAGATTTACGCAGCCCAGGATAGTGACGTATACCTGCAGGGCGTCAAGCAGAAGTTAGCAGACGGTATGACTGATGGTCTGAAGTATGAGTACGAGTTAGAAAGCGAGGGACACCTTCGAGTCAGAGGCAGACTCTGCGTCCATCAAGATGCGACAGCACTTCAGACCAGGATTCTCTCTGAGGCTCATTCCTCTACGTTATCAGTACACCCTGGAGCTACCAAGATGTACAAGGATTTGAAGCAGTTATTCTGGTGGAGCGGGATGAAGAGGGATGTAGCAGATTTCGTCTCCCGATGTCTCACTTGTCAGAAGGTGAAGTTTGAGCATCGTCGACCAGGAGGCCAGATTCAGTCATTACTAGTACCGTGCTGGAAGTTTGATGACATCAGCATGAACTTTGTGGTCGGTCTCCCTCCAGCTAGAGGCAGACTGAATTCTATTTGGGTGATAGTCGATAGGTTGACCAAGATAGCCAGGTTTATACCTATCAAGGACACATGGAAGGTGCCCAAGCTGGCTGAGGTGTTCACCACAGAGCACATCTGGTACCATGGGGTACCGAAGACGATTGTCTCGAATCGTGACACACGTTTCCTCAGTAGGTTTTGGCGTCAGGTGCAGGAGGTGTGCAAACGATTTATTTGGTATATTAAAAGCCTAGAAATAATCCTAGAATTCAATAATTCAATAGATCGCCAGGTTGCAAAAATCCCGGTTGTAACACCCCTAAAACCGGCCTAAGAGTTAAGGGTATTACACGCCACGTATTACTACCAATAACGCAAGGCTCTGAAACACTCAAATGCAATAAAGGCCCAAAACAGAGTTTACATAAACATTGTAAACCAAAGTACTCAATTACAGCGGAAGTAATACGAAATCCCAAATACATATCCAAGTCAGAAACAGAAGTCAAAATAGTGTAAGGCCCTAAGGCTACAACATCATAAATAATAGTCTGAACAAACGAAAAGCTAAACTCTACAGCTCCAGAATCTTAAGATGATCCTCGCTGATCAATCTGCAAAAATGTTAGAAGTAGGGGAATGAGCACACAACTATGCCCAGTAAGCAGCGACCGTCATCAGTAAGGTCGCTCAAAACAATTGGAAACAGAAGAAGAGAAGATAAACATAATATCCACATTCCTCAAACAGTCAGAAGCTTTCAGAATCAGAAACAGAATGGAACACAAGAGTCCCCGGTACAGAAACAGTCGGAGTTCTTAAACAGAGAAGGGACAAGACACAATGCACACACTCAGAAGGGTCGAAGACCCATAGACCATGACAGATCTCTCGGCAACGCAGAAATGACTCGAAAGAGCCAAAGGGTTCGTCAACCCCACAGAACAGAAAGGGAATGACCCACACTCAGAACGACGTCTACATGGTATACCACGGAATAGCTCGACCCAGCCATTCACGGCTCAGAAACAATGTGAAATGTCCCAAAACAGAAGGGTTGCTTAAACAGAAGCAAGATTGCATTTAAATATGCCAAAACACTCATAAATCAGTAGCACAGGTCATAAGGGACCCAACGCCGCAGACGGCACTCAAATCGGAGTTCAAACGAAGAAGTTACGCTGAAAACAGAGGGGTGTCCAAACTTGTGTCCGGACGTCGAAGTTCGGATGCAAGTCGAGACTCGGAAACCAAAGATTGTCAAATGTCCGAACTTGTGTCCGGACATCAATGTTCGGACACAAGTCGAATTGAAATCAGATAGAGGAATTCAGAATGTCCGAACATCAATGTTCGGACTGATGTTCGGACGGGTTACGGAAAAGAGTTACGCGGAAGGTCCGACCTTGTGTCCGGACGTCGAAGTTTGGACACAGGTCGAACTAAAATCAGAGAAGAACCCAAGGGCGTGTCCGAACATCAAAGTTCGGACTTATGTTCGGACATGCCCCGAACTTTGAAAATCAATAGAGCAAAACGCACTGTCCGAACTTCAAAGCTCGGACGGAAGTTCGGACAGTGCGAAAACTGCATTTTCCAGAAGACGAACAGAGCAGAAACTTGTGCAAAAACATCATCACGAATTGCCAAATTGATACACACACCAAATCACAGAGAGAAACAGAGAACCATGGGGTTTTAACCATTCCAAAACGCAATCAAACAGACGACACAATCAGAATTCACACCCAAAACAGAACCGTTGCAATCCCCATGGCTGAACTTCCAAACCGAATCGAGTAACCACCTACCTCAGTTCGAAGTGCAGAAAGTCCACAGAATACAGCAGCAACAACACCGAACAATCGCTCAACCAGACAGATCCAATCAGCCACTGAATTCCCACAACAACGATCCAAAATCAGAACAAGGAAGAAACCTAGAACTTGGAAATTCAAAACTGCAACACTCTGCATCACAAACCTGAAATCAAGACCAGACGTAGTACTGCAGTAGAATCTCAATCCGAATGCGGCCGACGACAACTGATTCGAACACAATCAGAATCCTCAATCAGAAAAACTGAGTAACACGAAGAAAACAACGAAGTCCCAATTCTGCAATCAAACCTGAAGTCGAAGGGAGAACCACACCACAACGGAGATCGCCAATCTGATTGCAGCGGTAGAGCCAAAATTCTCAACGCAGGAAAAGATGGAGAGAGAGGGAAAAAGAGAGAAAACTGTCGCTCTGCACCACGATGGAGAACGCTCCTCACGAATGAACTGACGTGAATAACAATGATCAAGAAAAGAAAAGAAATAAGGAATTCCTTTCCTTATAAATCAATAATTAATTACCTTAATTAATTAATCGAAAGACTTCCTTGTCCTTGGCAATTAAAACAATGTCGCTGACGTCCCAACTGTTAGCAAAGAAATGTAATCCATCTTAGATCATTACATAAACCGGATATAATATAATGCTGCAACTATACGGGTTATAACATCACCTCCCCCTTAAAAGAATTTCGTCCTCGAAATTGACTCACCTCACTGACCGAAAAGGGAGGGAAATTTGGCACGCAGCTCATCCTCGAGCTCCCAAGTCGCTTCACTCTCTAACTGATCAGACCACTGGACCTTCACCATAGGCAGGGTCTTACTACGAAGCCGACGGACATCCCTGGCTAAAATGCGAGTAGGCACCGCCTCGAAACTGCAGTCCTCCCTCAGCTGAAGCTGGCTGTAGTCGATCACATGGGACGGATCATGCAGGTACTTCCTCAACATCGAGACATGAAAAACACTGTGGACAGCAGACAAAGCGGGTGGCAACGCTAACCGGTAGGCCACAGGGCCAATCCTCTCTAGAATCTCAAAAGGTCCTACAAACCTCGGGCTAAGCTTCCCACGCTTCCCAAACCGGACTACGCCTCTGACCAGTGACACTCGCAGATAGACATGATCACCAACATCAAACTCAAGCGGCCTACGCCTCTGGTCTGCATAGCACTTCTGCCTACTCTGAGCAACAAGCAGACGCTCCCGAATCGTCCTGATCTTCTCTACTGCACCCTGCACCAGCTCAAGTCCAACCAAGACCCTCTCCTTCAGGTCATCCCAACAGATGGGGGACCTGCACCTCCTACCGTACAACGCTTCAAACGGAGCCATACCAATGCTCGCCTGAAAGCTATTGTTGTAGGCAAACTCGATTAGAGTCACGTGCTGCTCCCAGCTACCCCCAAAATCCAGGACACATGCGCGAAACATGTCCTCCAGGACCTGATTAGTCCTCTCTGTCTGGCCATCTGACTGAGGATGGTAGGCTGAACTTAACGCCAAACTCGTACCCAGGGCCTTATGCAAACTGCGCCAAAATCTCGAAACAAAGCGCGGGTCACGATCAGAAACTATAGTAGTAGGCACCCCATGCAACCTCACTATCTCATCCAGATACAGACGAGCTAGACGCTCAGACTGAAGGTCTTCTTCACCGGCAGAAAATGAGCAGACTTCGTCAGACGATCAGCAATCACCCAAATAGCATCCCAACCCGAGGAATTCTTGGGCAAACCCATGACAAAGTCCATCCCCACACTCTCCCACTTCCACTCAGGAATGGGAAGGGGCTGAAGCAAACCCGCTGGCCTCTGGTGCTCAGCCTTCACCTGCTGGCAGGTCTGGCACTTCGAAACAAACTCAGAGATGTCACGCTTCATCCCAGACCACCAGAACGACTCTCTGAGATCTCGATACATCTTCACCCCTCCTGGGTGAACTGAATATGGCGCTCGTGAGCCTCCTGAAGGATCTCCCTACGCAGAACTGCATCGTCGGGCACACACTCGGCCTCTGAAACGCAGACAACCATCACTGGAGACACTGAAGTCTGAGTTCTGCTCTGAAGGCAGCCCCTCTCTGATCCGACTCAAAGCTGAATCCGACTCCTGACCAACTCTGATCCTGTCGACCAACGAAGACTGAACCTGAAGTGCTGCTATCACACTGGCACTGGCTGGTCTGACTACCCATACGCTGAAGCTCTAAGGCGGACATCTAAACTCCTGTCAAGGCACAAGCTACACCCGGAGCACCTCTCCGGCTCAAAGCATCTGCAACAACATTCGTTCTACCCGGGTGGTAGAGGATCTCTAAATCATAATCGTGAAGTAGCTCCAACCACCTCCGCTGTCTCAAGTTCAGCTCCTTCTGAGTGAATAAATACTTGAGACTCTTGTGGTCCGTGTAAACCTTACACGACGCCCCATACAGATAATGTCTCCAAATCTTCAGCGTGAAAACCACAGCTGCCAACTCCAGGTCGTGGGTAGGGTAGTTCTTCTCATAAGGCTTAAGCTGCCGAGAGCCATAAGCCACCACCTTACCCTGCTGCATCAAAACACATCCTAGTCCCTTATGGGATGCATCACAGAAGACCTCGAATCCCTCGGTCCCAGAAGGTAAAGTCAGAATCGGTGCGGTCGTCAGCCTCTTCTTAATCTCTAGGAAGCTCTGCTCGCAAGCCTCGCTCCACTCATACTTGATCTCCTTCCTCATCAGACTGGTCAGCGGGGATACAATCTTGGAGAACCCCTCAACGAACTTCTTGTAATACCCAGCTAACCCAAGGAAACTACGGATCTCTACAACATTCGTGGGCCTCGCCCACTCCATAACTGCTCTAATCTTCTCAGGGTCCACTGAGATACCGTCCTTCGAGACCACATGTCCCAAGAATACTACACGATCCAGCCAGAAGTCACACTTCTTCAACTTAGCATATAGCTCACGATCCTTCAACGTCTGCAAAACAATCCTCAGATGCTCCTCATGCTCCTCTACGCTCTTGGAGTACACCAAGATATCGTCTATGAAGACCACTACAAACTGATCCAAATAGGGTTTGAAAACCCGGTTCATCATATCCATGAAGACTGAGGGAGCATTAGTCAAACCAAACGGCATAACTAAGAACTCGTAATGACCATAACGAGTCCTAAAAGCGGACTTAGGCACGTCCTCGGCCTTAATCCTCAACTGATGGTAGCCTGAACGAAGATCTATCTTCGAGAACACTGTGGCGCCCACCAACTGGTCAAACAGGTCATCTATGCGCGGAAGGGGATAGCGGTTCTTGATGGTCACCTTGTTCAGCTCTCTGTAGTCGATGCACAATCTGAAGGTCCCATCCTTCTTCTTCACAAATAGCACGGGCGCTCCCCAAGGCGACACGCTAGGGCGAATAAAGCCCTTATTCAGTAACTCCTGAAGCTGAACCTTCATCTCCTTCAACTCCGCCGGACTCATACGATAAGGGGCCCTAGAGATGGGCTGAGTCTCTGGCGCTAAATCGATGGTGAACTCCACCTCTCTCACTGGTGGTAGTCCGGGCACGTCATCCTGGAAAACCTCAGGGAACTCTCTGACGATCGGGATGCTCTCCAAGCTGGATCCCTCTCGCACCTCTGGCAGATAGCACAAGAATCCCTGGCAGCCCTTCCTCAAGAAGCTAGCCGCCTACATCGCAGACACAATCACAGGCGCACACGGGACTGCATTCCCAGCGAAAACAAAACGGCTCCTGTCTGGCAAACCAAACACTACTCTCCTCGCTGCACAGTCTATATGGGCATGGTACTCTGCTAGCCAGTCCATGCCTAAAATCACATCAAAACAGGTCATCCGCATCGGGATGAGGTCAGCAAAGAAAGTCTTGTCCCTAACTGCTATGGGACAAGCCTTACACACAGAATCAAGAATACAAGGAGCAATCCCACCCAAGGGGCTACTCACACACAATTCTACTTCACTAGGCACAGCAGTCAATTCAAGTCTACCCAATAAATCACAGCAGATAAAGGAGTGCGTAGCTCCCGAGTCAAACAGACAAAAGACATCCTGAGAATGGATCTGAAGGATACCTGAGACAACGCGATCACCAGCACGATCACGCTCTCCCGCCATAGCGTACACTCGGGCCTGAGTCTGAGGCTTCTTCTAGTCGGACCTCACCCCTGAATCTGAACCGGTGCCTCTATCTCCTGAGCCTCTACCGGATGCCTGAGGGCACTGAGCGATCCGGTGCTCCATCGACCCGCACTTAAAGCAGGCACCAGTCTTCTTGTAGCACTCCCTACCAGGATGGGAGTGACCACAAGATCCACACTTCGCCCCAGCTGACGACGATGAAGAAGCCCCGGCGATCTCCATAAGACTGCTTCTTCTGAGGAGCAGCCTCCTTCCTCTGAGGCTCTTCAGCACGCCTCTTTCCCTTGTGGTCCTTGCCAGCCTGTCTGCCCCTGATGTCGGCCTCTACCAGCAGAGCGACATCTGCCACATCTCTGAAGGTCCGGTGACGAAGAGTTGTCACAGCGGACCTGATATCTGGTCTGAGCCCACTCTCAAACTTGCGGGCCTTCCTATGCTCATCTGGCTCTGGAGCATACTTCGAAAGGGTCACAAATTTCCTTACATACTCCTCCATAGACATCTCTCTCCCTTGGCGCAGCCGGTTGTACTCGTTGATTTTCTAATCCTTGTAGACATCCGGATAGAACTGCTTGTTGAACTCCAAGCAGAACTGATCCCAAGTCCAAGGCTGGGGATGCCTACCCATCACCATACGCCACCACTCCTTCGCCTCCCCCTTAAAGAGGAACGTGGCGAAGTCCACCTTCTGGTCATCCTCCGACCCTATCACTCGCAGCAGGTCCTCGACCTCTGTAATCCAATGGCTCGCCTCCTGAGGGTCACCACAGCCGTCAAAGGAAGGCGGCTTTAGCTTCATGAACTCCTGGAGCGCCCTGACTCGGCCTCCCACAACATTCGCCCCTGCTGGGCCTGCTCCACCAGCTCCTCCACCAGCTCCCCCAGCAGCTGCAGCCATCGTTTGCATCAACTGTGCCACAAACTGCTGTACTGCATCCGCAGCATCTCCTGAGGGGTCACTGGTGCTCTACGAGGAGGCATTCTGAGATACACAAATCCAAAACTTGTCAGAACTGACTCACACTTCAACAATTGCCACAACTGGACCTCACACAAGCAAACACAACCACAGACCCTAAAGAAAGCCAAACCTTGCTCTGATACCACTAAATTTAACACCCCTAAAACCGGCCTAAGAGTTAACGGTATTACACGCCGCGTATTACTACCAATAACGCAAGGCTCTAAAACACTCAAATGCAATAAAGGCCCAAAACAGAGTTTACATAAACATTGTAAACCAAAGTACTCAATTACAGCGGAAGTAATACGAAATCCCAAATACATATCCAAGTCAGAAACAGAAGTCAAAATAGTGTAAGGCCCTAAGGCTACAACATCATAAATAATAGTCTGAACAAACGAAAAGCTAAACTCTATAGCTCCAGAATCTTAAGATGATCCTCGCTGATCAATCTGCAAAAATGTTAGAAGTAGGGGAATGAGCACAACTATGCCCAGTAAGCAGCGACCGTCATCAGTAAGGTCGCTCAAAACAATTGGAAACAGAAGAAGAGAAGATAAACATAATATCCACATTCCTCAAACAGTCACAAGCTTTAAGAATCAGAAACAGAATGGAACACAAGAGTCCCCGGTACAGAAACAGTCGGAGTTCTTAAACAGAGAAGGGACAAGACACAATGCACACACTCAGAAGGGTCGAAGACCCATAGACCATGACAGATCTCTCGGCAACGCAGAAATGACTCGAAAGAGCCAAAGGGTTCGTCAACCCCACAGAACAGAAAGGGAATGACCCACACTCAGAACGACGTCTACATGGTATACCACGGAATAGCTCGACCCAGTCATTCACGGCTCAGAAACAATGTGAAATGTCCCAAAACAGAAGGGTTGCTTTAACAGAAGCAAGATTGCATTTAAATATGCCAAAACACTCATAAATCAGTAGCACAGGTCATAAGGGACCCAACGCCGCAGACGGCACTCAAATCGGAGTTCAAACGAAGAAGTTACGCTGAAAACAGAGGGGTGTCCGAACTTATGTCCGGACGTCGAAGTTCGGACGCAAGTCGAGACTCGGAAACCAAAGATTGTCAAATGTCCGAACTTGTGTCCGGACATCAATGTTCGGACACAAGTCGAATTGAAATCAGATAGAGGAATTCAGAATGTCCGAACATCAATGTTCGGACTGATGTTCGGACGGGTTACGGAAAAGAGTTACGCGGAAGGTCCGACCTTGTGTCCGGACGTCGAAGTTCGGACACAGGTCGAACTAAAATCAGAGAAGAACCCAAGGGCGTGTCCGAACATCAAAGTTCGGACTTATGTTCAGACATGCCCCGAACTTTGAAAATCAATAGAGCAAAACGCACATGTCCGAACTTCAAAGCTCGGACGGAAGTTCGGACAGTGCGAAAAACTGCATTTTCCAGAAGACGAAGACAGAGCAGAAACTTGTGCAAAAACATCATCACGAATTGCCAAATTGATACACACACCAAATCACAGAGAGAAATAGAGAACCATAGGGTTTTAACCATTCCAAAACGCAATCAAACAGACGACACAATCAGAATTCACACCCAAAATAGAACCGTTGCAATCCCCATGGCTGAACTTCCAAACCGAATCGAGTAACCACCTACCTCAGTTCGAAGTGCAGAAAGTCCACAGAATACAGCAGCAACAACACAAACAATCGCTCAACCAGACAGATCCAATCAGCCACTGAATTCCCACAACAACGATCCAAAATCAGAACAAGGAAGAAACCTAGAACTTGGAAATTCAAAACTGCAACACTCTGCATCACAAACCTGAAATCAAGACCAGACGTAGTACTACAGTAGAATCTCAATCCGAATGCGGCCGACGACAACTGATTCGAACACAATCAGAATCCTCAATCAGAAAAACTGAGTAACACGAAGAAAACAACGAAGTCCCAATTCTGCAATCAAACCTGAAGTCGAAGGGAGAACCACACCACAACGGAGATTGCCAATCTGATTGCAGCGGTAGAGCCAAAATTCTCAACGCAGGAAAAGATGGAGAGAGAAAAAGAGAAAAAGAGAAAACTGTCGCTCTACACCACGATGGAGAACGCTCCTCATGAATGAACTGAATGAACTGACGTGAATAACAATGATCAGGAAAAGAAAAGAAATAAGGAATTCCTTTCCTTATAAATCAATAATTAATTACCTTAATTAATTAATCAAAAGACTTCCTTGTCCTTGGCAATTAAAACAATGTCGCTGACGTCCCAACTGTTAGCAAAGAAATGTAATCCATCTTAGATCATTACATAAACCGGATATAATATAATGTTGCAACTATACGGGTTATAACACCGGTCGAAATAGTATAGCAAATTATGAAGCGACCGGGGTGTCAATCCATGGGACTTGATGTGGTAAGTCTAGCCTTAGGTAATGGTTAACTCAAAGGGGGTTTGTTTTGGTTTTGGGCTTCACAAAAAGGTAACAAGAAAGTAAACAGCAGATAAATTAAAGTGATAGTCTTGGGAGTGTGAACGGTACTCTAGGTTCAGGGAGTTGTTTCACTAGCTAGGTTCTGCATATTCTACTACTTAAGTGGAGACTTGGATCGGCTTGTAATTCTCAATTATCTATTCTGTATTAAGTCTTAATTCTAGATAGCTCATCTAGACAGGGCAAGTTGTTCTAGTCTAGACCTAGCAAGTATATCTAGATGGTTTTATTGCACAGAATTACTAGTCAGGTTTAATCCGGACTAAAAGCTCCTAGTGACTAAAGTAATCTATCCGATTGCAATTATCACAGGTAACAGGTTAATAGGACCATCAATGCTAATCACCTTATCTGATCATAACATGATTCGAGGGCTTATAATAAATTCATGACGTTTATTAAAAGCACTTAAAAGCATTAACCTGAACAATCCAAATTGTCTCAAAAGCAGTAAAATAATGCAGAGTTTAACTAATTACAACATCCCTTCCCCTAGAGTAAATCCTCTTAGCTAGACATAGCGATTATAATTATAAATTAGAGAGAGAGTTGAGAGAAATCATCTGTTACGAAGATCTTCTTGCTCACTCCGTCCTTTGTCCTTGCACTGTGCTGGCTTGGAGGTTGGTCTGGTGTGGGTGATAATGGAGTGAACTGGGTGAAATGGGTGAAAATGGAAATTTTGGCGAGTTTGTGAGTTGTCCGGATCAACAGGGTCGGACGTAGAGCCGGACCTGAGATGTCCGACTAATTCCAGGCGGACGCGATCCGGACAGGAATAAAATGTGCGTGTCCGGATCCGGACGTGATCCGGACTAGGCTAAATGATGCGGATGTATGCGGGATGTGTGTGTGAGTGACGGGTGAGGATTATGGAGAATTTGATGAGTGAATACGGGTTATGTCGTGAGTGAGCAGTGAAGTTTATGGAGGAAGTTTAGTGAATGGATATGGGGTGTGTGAACGAGAGGATATGCAGTGAGGGAGAGAAGAGGATTAGACTCTGAAGTCTGGTGCAATTTGGAATGAAGGCAGGAGATGGTTTATATAGGATTAGAAAGGAAACACAGGCTAGTGGGAGTTTGGTATAGTTGGTGAGTGGATAGTTTGATTGAGCCTCTGATTGAGCATGGAGCGTAGTTAATTAATGGCCGCTCGCCTGTCTTGTTAATGCGCCGTGATAATTTCGCCGAAAGGCTAATTATCAGTGCGTGCATTTTATTTTTCAATTCTGTGTGACGTCCGGATCGTGTCCGGATCCAGACGTGACACAGAGCTTTTAGATCTGAAACGTGAACTCGGATCTGGATTTTAGGTCACGTCCGGCTGACGTCCGGCCAAACAGATCCGGACAGGAGACGTCCGGCTTTGTGTCCGGCCAAACTGATCCGGACAAGACCACTTTTTGTGTCTTCTCCTGATTTGTTCCCCGTTTGTTGTGTTGTAATCCTTATGATGTAAAATCTTCATTTCCTGGGTTTTTCCTATATTTAGCACATAAAATACATCAGTTCTTATCAAAATATCAATCTTAGGAAAACACATAATAAGTGGGAAACATTGCCTGAATTGTTACAAATTATAAGGTATTGAAACCCTAAAAAGCCTATATGTTTCACACTTATCAACTTCCTCACACTTAAGCTTTTCCTTGTCCTCAAGCAAAATAGGAATAAAAATATCTCTAAAACCGTTAAATAATCTCAGAATTAAACAAGTGCAGGGTGAAATCAAACAAAGTGTTAAATGAAAGAATAATCTTGCTCTCTAGAGGTAGGTTTTCACAAACAGTGAAGCAAGAAGAATTTTGTAAAAGCATAGAGAAACTAGATTGTAGAAAACAAGTTAACTTAGCTTGAGATTTTCCACCAATTTTCATTCCTCTAACCTTTGGATGACAAGGGGTGTGAAGTAATGCCTTATTCCGCAATACCTTTCAACACCACGTACTCGTGATCAAAAACAAAAATTAAACTGCAATTAATTTTTCTTTTACATGCAAAAACATTCTTCTTCCAAGAACTATATACAAAACAAATGAATAATTGTGAATTGCAGAGTTATTCCATAACCCAGACTTTTCTCTCTATCCTTGTAACGGTGTTGGGCCAACTATCCCAGATCATGAGACCTTAGGTAGATAGGTGTTAAGGCACCCTTTAAGACTTAATAACCGAATAGACGAGGCCTGCTATTGTTAGGAAAAATTTTGATCAGTGGAGTACCTTGCCTTATCCTTTTCATTCCAAACATTCACTTCATTTCCAAGATCCCAAGCTAAAATAATCTGATTTCCACAACTAGCCAATCTACCATATTTTTTGAAAAGAGAGTATTTTTTAAATTAAACAATTTTTATACAAACCTCATCAAGCAAAAAGATTCCTACGGTTTTCACTTTGATTTAATATCACTCGGTGTGCACAGGCATTAGAGCAGCAAAAAGCAAGTGTGGCATTAAAGAACAATTAGCATGTTTTCAGGGAAAGGTCTCTCCTTCCTCACACTTAAGAGGAGCAATGTCCTCATTGGTCAAAGAAGAAAAACAGGGAAAAGAGCTTTCAAAACATGCTATACTCATAATAGATGCATATGCAATAATTTACCCTCAACGCAACAAAGGTGGAACATAAAATAAGTTAAAGGAGGAACTGAGACTCCCCTGGTGTTATGGATGGAGGAAGATGTTCTTCCTCACACTTGTTGTTTGGCAGGGGTCAAGATATTCCTCATGAGTCACAGACAGTAGGCGTGTTGTGCAGAGTAAAAGTTGGGAGTTTCCCAAGCCATTCGTTTCGCAGTAGATAGGACATGCAATTAAATCAGTGACGAATGCTGTACTGCTCATAGAAACAAGAAACTTAGCAATTCAGAACTTAAGTACTACCAAATATAACACCATCACTTCACCTGTTAGTTCCGTGTTTAACTGTTAGTTTTAACAAACCCAAGGTAAAAAGTAAAAGATAAAGAAAAGTACAGAAAACAACAAAATAAAAGAAAGTAGTAAAGATAGCATGGCGGTCACTGAGGCGGTGGTGGTTGAGAGTGCATTAATGGAGGAAGATAGGAGGTTGGTGTTTCGAAAATGGAGAAATGGTGGAAGTTGTCTGAGTTGTGTTTGTCGGGAGGAAGAAGGAGAGGGTTTGAAGAATAGAACTTAAATTAAAAACCGGCGCGCGGGTTTAGTGCTGTCCGGTTTCGGCGTCCGGATCCGGACACAGCTAGTGTTTTCCTGACCGGATTTGTGTCCGGCTATGTTCAGCCGGACACGTTAAAACGTCTCTTTTTTTATATATATATATTAAATTAAATTGAAAACCTACTCATCGACAACACTTCATTGCTTTAAAAATAAAAAAGGGCCCAGTACCACAAATACTCCAGTGAGACAAACACAAGATTTTTAGAAATTAAAGAGCAAGAGTGTTTAAGAACTCCCTGATCCGTGGTGAATATTGTTATGCTTCTTCCTCACACTTGAGTTCAGTTTAGCATTTAAAATGAAGTACCTGAAAGATTAATTCTGCCAAAACCAGAAGAACTCAAGTGGAACCAAATAAAACCATTAGTAGAACATAAGAGCTGTGGCTCTTTCAATGTGCATAACGGCTATTAACACACCATAAAAATAGAAAAGTAAACTAAATGATTAAACTAAGGAAAAGAAAAGAGATACAAACCGGTGGGTTGCCTCCCACCAAGCTGCCCGGAGTTTAAAGTCTCTGGCTGGACTTTACAGATAAGGTCAAGGAGGGCCGCCACAGCAGCTAGCAATGGCTTTCTTCAGTCTGAAATACCATTGCGGGCGCGGCTTCTTGGATGCTTTGGGAGTCGGTACTATAACACAGATAGCAGAAATAGAATTTATGGAATTGGAACTTTCAATCAAGGATATACCTGGTGCAGGAGGCTGAGAAATGGTATCGCCTAGGTACTTCTTCAGTCGAGCACCATTCACTTTGAATACTTCCCCTCTCTTATTCTCTAGCTCATAAGCACCATAAGTAGTGATCCCCACAACTTTGAATGGACCTACCCAATTGGATTTCAACTTGCCAGGAAAGAGGCGCAGCCTGGAATTATAGAGCAACACTAGATCCCCGACTTTGAATTCTCTCTTATGGATCATCTGATCATGGATTCTCTTTGTGTGCTCCTTATAAATTCTAGAACTGTCATAGGCTTGCTCTCTGAGTTCCTCGAGTTCAGATAGTTGAAATTTTCTTTTCTCTCCAGCAGTGTGTAGATCAAAATTCAGGGCTTTCAATGCCTAGTAAGCTTTATGCTCTATTCTACTGGAAGATGGCAGGCTTTTCCATACACAAGCTTAAAAGGAGACATCCCTATAGGAGTCTTGAAAGCAGTCCGATATGCCCACAGAGCATCATCCAGTTTAACGGACCAATCCTTCCTTGATGCATTTACAGTCTTTTGTAAGATCCATTTTAGCTCTCGATTAGTCACTTCTGCCAGACCATTAGTTTGGGGGTGGTAAGGTAATGCTACCTTGTGGTCACCCCATATTTAGTCATTAAGGAGTCGAAGGCTCGGTTGCAGAAGTGAGAGCCACCATCACTGATAATTGCCCTGGGCACCCCGAATCTGGTGAATATGTGTTTCTTCAGGAATTTCACCACTGTCTTGGAATCAGCCGCATGGCATGGAATAGCTTCTACCCACTTTGAGACATAATCCACAGCTACTAGGATGTATTGGTTTCCATGAGATGAGGGAAAAGGGCCTGTGAAATCTATGCCCCAGACATCAAAAAGTTCTACCTCAAGAATACCTTTCTGAGGCATCTCATGCTTTCTAGAGATGTTTCCCATCCTCTGACAGGGGTCACAATGGGAACAGAAATGGTGGACATCTTAGTGTAGAGTAGGCCAATAGAATCCACACTCTAATATCTTTGCAGCTGTTCTTGTATAACCATGATGGCCACCTGCCTCTTTAGCATGACAGAATTCTATTACACTCTGGATCTCCTTATCTGGAAGACGTCGCCTCATCAAGCCATCAGCACAGATCCTAAATAGATAGGGGTCCTCCCAGATATAGTGGCGGGTTTCTGACAAGAATTTCTTCCTCTGGTTATAACTATAGTCATGAGGAATTAAACCAGTAACCAGATAATTGGCTAAGTCAGCGTACCATGGTTCATCTACCCTTTCAATCTTGAACACCGTCTCATCAGGGAAGAATTCGTTGATTGGGATTCCATCATCAGGGATATCAAGCCTAGATAGGTGATCAGCAACTCCGTTCTGCTTCCCCTTTTTGTCCACAACTTCTAAATTAAATTCTTGGAGAAGTAAGATCCACCTCAGAAGTCTTGGTTTCGATTCATTCTTCTGAAAAAGATACTTGAGGGCTGAATGATCGGTGTGGACTATCACCTTGCTTCCAAGCAGATATGGTCGAAACTTGTCCAGAGCAAACACCACAGCTAGCAACTCCTTCTCTGTAGTAGTATAATTTTTCTGTGCGTCAATTAAGGTCTTGCTAGCATAGGTGATTACCCTCAGCATCTTATCTTTCTTCTGACATAGTGCGGCGCCAACAGCATAGTCGCTCGCATCCGTCATGATCTCAAATGGTTCAGACCAATCCGGTGGGACCACAATTGGTGCTGAACAGAGCTTCTCTTTGATGGTCTGAAATGCTGTCAAGCACTCCTCTGTGAACTGAAACTTGATATCCTTCTGAAGTAGTCTGACAGGGGTTTAGCAATTTTTGAAAGTCCTGAATGAATCTCCTGTAAAACCCTGCATGACCAAGGAAAGATCTTACATCTTTAACTGAAGTTGGTGGGGGTAGCTTTTCTATTACCTCTATCTTGGCCTTGTCTACCTGGAGGCCTTCCCTTGACACCTTGTGCCCAAGAACAATTCCTTCTTGTACCATGAAATGGCACTTTTCCCAATTTAGCACTAAGTTCGTATCCTCACAGCGAGCCAAGATCTGGTCAAATTGCTCCAGACAAACATCGAAGCTTTGTCCATAGACAGAGAAGTCGTCCATGAATACTTCAATACTTTTCTCAATAAACTCTTTAAAAATCGCCATCATACATCGCTGAAATATGGCTGGAGCATTGCAGAGACCAAAGGGCATCCTCCTGTATGCAAAAGTACCATAAGGACAGGTGAAGGTGGTCTTCTCCTGATCCTCTGGCGCAATGGGAATCTGGAAATAACCAATGTACCCATCAAGGAAGCAGTAGAACTCTTTCCCAGCTAACCGCTCCAACATTTGATCAATAAATGGTAGTGGGAATGGTCCTTCCTTGTGGCTTCATTCAAGCGCCGGTAATCGATGCACATCCTCCAACCTGTGGTTTGTCTCTGAGGTACCAATTCACCTTTCTCATTGAGCACTGCAACTATTCCCCCTTTCTTTGGAACAACCTGGACTGGAGACACCCACTGGCTGTCAGAAATAGGGTAGATAATACCTGCATCAAGAAGCTTCAGTACTTCGGCCTTGACCACCTCCTTTAGATTTGGATTCAACCTTCTCTGGGGCTGTCTCACTGCCTTGTAATTCTCCTCCATATGAATCCGGTGAGTGCAGAAACCCGGATTGATCCCCTTGATATCAGCAACTGTCCAACCCATGGCACTTTTATGTTTCTTTAGCACCTCCAGAAGTCTAGTTTCCTGCGAAATAGACAAAGATGCAGAGATAATAACAGGCAGGGTGTTACCCTCTGCCAAGAAAACATATTTAAGATGGGAAGGGAGAGATTTGAGTTCCAGGGTAGGAGGCTTCTCTATTGAAGGTATAGGCCTTTGAATGGGTCGATCCAACTTTTCTGCTGGAGAAGAGGAGGAACGAAAGTATGTTCCCTTGATTTAGCTGCTGGACGACCGAGGCCATCTCAACTTTCTTTGTCATCCTCAATGGATCGACTTATTACCTGCTCTAAAATGTCAGAAAACTTAAACAAAGAATTAGAAATCAATACTCCTATAGGTGTAGTCATCCTCAAGATCATAAGAATTATCAATTAAATCAGCAGAGAAAACAGCTTGAGAAGTGTTTTTCTGCATCATCTTATTATATCAAAGCTTAATTCTTCATCATGAAATTTCAAGGTAATCTTCCCTTGTCAACATCTATAACAGTCTTTGCAGTTCTAAGGAAAGGTCTACCAAGAATCAGAGGTACCTCAACATCTTCATCCATGTCGAGTATCACAAAATCAGGGGAAGAAAAATTTACCCACACTAACAACTACATTTTCAACCATACCTCTTGGTGTGATCGATGATCTATCAGCTAACTGGAGTCTGAAATGAATGGGAACGAGCTCACCCGCATGAAGCTTTTTGAACATGGTGTATGGCATCAGGTTGATGCTCGCTCCTAGATCGCAGAATCCATGTCTCCAATTAAGCAGGGGATGATGGGCTGACCAGGATCACCACGCTTTGGAGGCAGCTTCTGTCGGATAGCTGCTGAACAGGTTTCGGTCAGCTGGATGGTGTCCTTCTCCTTATATTTCCTCTTATTCGAAATCAGATCCTTCACAAATTTAGCATAATTTGGCATCTGCTTAATCACATCAATAAGAGGAATATTGATAGTCAGCTTTCGAAAAACATCTAAAAATCTTCCAAATTGCTCATCAAGCTCTCGCTCCTTGAGACGGTTTGGAAAAGGAAGTTCTTTTGCAGATATTTTTCCCTTTGTATTTTTAACAGCAGTTGAAAGAGAAGAAGGAATAGGAGCCTGGGTCTCCTCAGAAACTTCCTCAGGAGGGGCGGGATGCCCTGATGATGCGCCGGCGGTTTTAGAAAGAGGCTCGGTCTCCTCATCAGTACGGCTTCCTGCCACTTGGTATTTGATTAAGTTCCTCCCACTTCTCAGGGTAACTGCTGCTGTCTTCAGAATCCTCACAGTCTTCGTCTGAGACCGACACTGCCTTCAACTGCTCCTTGGGATTGGTTTCTGGTTGGGAAGGCAGTGATCCAGAAGGTCTCTGCTGTAAGAGGAATTGAGTCAACTGACTCATTGTTCCTTGCATCTCCACCATGGCATTCTCTAATTTCTGGTTGATTACCGTTTGCTGTTCCTGAGAAGCCATTAACTTATCCACCATCTCCTTCAGACTGGCATTGTTTGAGCTCAATGATGGTTGCTGAGCTTGAGGCTGCTGTGGCCGGAATTGATTATATTGAGGCCTAGCAAAGCCGGGTGGTCCCCCCTGGTTCGTCCTCTGAGGTTGCATTTGATGTGAATTCAGTGCATTGTTCGGATTTCCGTACCTCAGGTTTTGGTGCTGATTCTGCACCCAGGGTTGCCTGTTGTTGAACTGGCCTATGACATTGGCCTCCTCGGTTTGCCTCATCTCGGCTACTAGTGGGCAGTCCTCATAATCGTGTGCATCCCCACACTAAGAGCAGCAAGCTTCGTTGGTACTTGTAGAGACTTTCTTGGCGGATTGCTTGGAGGTCGGCCCCATGGTGAGCTGCTCGAGCATTTTTTCCATGCTTCCCATCGTAGTTTTTATCTGTGCTTGCTTGGCGGCTAGCTGTTCCATCATTGGTCTGGAGCTCGGGGAGAACTGTGACCTATTGAGAATACTCGTCCTCCATTGCTGCTCCATTGGCGAAGCTCCTCATAGTAGGACTCCATAGATGCCATGAAATCCTTCCCACTTTTTGCTAGCAGGTTTCCTCCTAGGGCGGATCTTATCTCGCCTCTGTTTTCGTCTTTTAACCCCTGGAAGAATCCCTGAGCCAATGAGGTGATATCCTGTCCATGGTGAGGGCACTGGCGGAGTAGTTCTTTGAATCGGTCCCACGCTTCACAGACTGTCTCACTACCCATCTGTCTGAATGCCATCAGGTCGGCAATTATCTGTCGTGTCCTGGAGATGGGAATGTACTTCTCGTAGAATTTATCCATCATCTGCTCCCACATGGTAATGATGCCTGGTAGTCGATGGAACCATTTCGAAGCTTCTCCCGATAGGCTGTGCTGGAACAGGCTCAGTCTGGCGTACTCCTCCAATCCTTGTGATAAGCCCAGGGAATCCAAGTGCACTAGAAAGCGATGTACATGGTCCAATGCATCCGCTGAGTCTGCACCTGAAAAAGTTCATGCAGGGTGATTTCTAACAGCATTGGATTGATGAGAAGGTTTTACCTTTTGCCAATCGGCTATAAGTTCTGCAGTTAGATTTGGTAGAACCACTGGCCCTCTTCTTGGTGTGGCTGGTGGTCTGTTTATCCTTCCCATCGTGTATTGGGCCACTGCACCTCCTCCAATTTGGTCATGATTTGCTGCCATATTGAAATCAAGCTGTCTTCTTGCTCTCAGAGCTTGGAGGTAGACTCTCTCGATTTCGGGATCGAAGTCTGTGTCCGGGGGACCAGTTGAACGCGTTCTGCGCATCCACTAGGTGCTTATAATCAGCCAGAGAGAAAGGAACAAAATGTGTGAGTTTTATAGTAATGAAAAACAATTGTATAAAATGGCACACAAAATAAATTAAAAACAAAATATATTACAAGACAAACAATTATAAACAGTGTGTTGTAATAAAGTAACGAATTAACCAAGGCTAGGGACTAGACAAAAGTCAAGTCCCCGGCAACGGCGCCATTTTTCAAACGATTTATTTGGTATATTAAAAGCCTAGAAATAATCCTAGAATTCAATAATTCAATAGATCGCCAGGTTGCAAAAATCCCGGTCGAAATAGTATAGCAAATTATGAAGCGACCGGGGTGTCAATCCACGGGACTTGATGTGGTAAGTCTAGCCTTAGGTAATGGTTAACTCAAAAGGGGTTTGTTTTGGTTTTGGGTTTCACAAAAAGGTAACAAGAAAGTAAACAGCAGATAAATTAAAGTGATAGTCTTGGGAGTGTGAACGGTACTCTAGGTTCAGGGAGTTGTTTCACTAGCTAGGTTCTACATATTCTACTACTTAAGTGGAGACTTGGATCGGCTTGTAATTCTCAATTATCTATTCTGTATTAAGTCTTAATTCCAGATAGCTCATCTAGACAGGACAAGTAGTTCTAGTCTAGACCTAGCAAGTATATCTAGATGGTTTTATTGCACAGAATTACTAGTCAAGTTTAATCCGGACTAAAAGCTCCTAGTGACTAAAGTAATCTATCCGATAGCAATTATCACAGGTAACAGGTTAATAGGACCATCAATGCTAATCACCTTATCTGATCATAACATGATTCGAGGGCTTATAATAAATTCATGACGTTTATTAAAAGCACTTAAAAGCATTAACCTGAACAATCCAAATTGTCTCAATAAAGCAGTAAAATAATGCAGAGTTTAACTAATTACAACATCCCTTCCCCTAGAGTAAATCCTCTTAGCTAGACATAGCGATTATAATTATAAATGAGAGAGAGTTGAGAGAAATCATCTGTTACGAAGATCTTCTTGCTCGCTCCGTCCTTTGTCCTTACGCTGTGCTGGCTTGGAGGTTGGTCGTGGTGATAATGGAGTGAACTGGGTGAAATGGGTGAAAATGGAAATTTTGGCGAGTTTGTGAGTTGTCCGGATCAACAGGGTCGGACGCAGAGCCGGACCTGAGATGTCCGGCTAATTCCAGGCGGACGCGATCCGGACAGGAATACAATGTGCGTGTCCGGATCCGGACGTGATCCGGACTAGGCTAAATGATGCGGATGTATGCGGGATGTGTGTGTGAGTGACGGGTGAGGATTATGGAGAATTTGATGAGTGAATACGGGTTATGTCGTGAGTGAGCAGTGAAGTTTATGGAGGAAGTTTAGTGAATGGATATGGGGTGTGTGAACGAGAGGATATGCAGTGAGGGAGAGAAGAGGATTAGACTCTGAAGTCTGGTGCGATTTGGAATGAAGGCAGGAGATGGTTTATATAGGATTAGAAAGGAAACACAGGCTAGTGGGAGTTTGGTATAGTTGGTGAGTGGATAGTTTGATTGAGCCTCTGATTGAGCATGGAGTGTAGTTAATAATGCGCCGCGCGCGCTGTCTTGTTAATGCGCCGCCTGATAATTTCGCCGAAAGGCTAATTATCAGTGCGTGCATTTTTATTTTTCAATTCTGTGTGACGTCCGGATCGTGTCCGGATCCGGACGTGACACAGAGCTTTTAGATCTGAAACGTGAACTCGGATCTGGATTTTTAGGTCATGTCCGGCTGACGTCCGGCCAAACAGATCCGGACAGGAGACGTCCGGCTTTGTGTCCGGCCAAACTGATCCGGACAAGACCACTTTTTGTGTCTCTTCTCCTGATTTGTTCCCCGTTTGTTGTGTTGTAATCCTTATGATGTAAAATCTTCATTTCCTGGGTTTTTCCTATATTTAGCACATAAAATACATCAGTTCTTATCAAAATATCAATCTTAGGAAAACACATAATAAGTGAGAAACATTGCCTGAATTGTTACAAATTATAAGGTATTGAAACCCTAAAAAGCCTATATGTTTCACACTTATCAAGGCGTTTGGTACTCAGCTACGCCTTAGCACAGCCTTTCACCCTCAGACTGATGGGCAGACCGAGAGGACGATTCAGACGCCAGAGGACATGCTACGAGCGGTTGCTCTAGATTATCAGGGGAGTTGGGTAGAGCGTCTACACCTGGTGAAGTTCTCCTACAATAACTCCTACCACTCGTCTATCGGCATGGCACCATTCCAGGCTCTGTATGGCAGGCCGTGCCGGACCCCCTTGTCATTGAGTGACCCTACCGAGGCAGTTCTGATTGGGCCCGAGTATGTTCAGACTCTGCAGGATGACGTCAGGGTTATCCAGCAGCACATGAGGGCAACACAGTCTAGACCGAAATCCTATGGGGATCAGCACACCAGAGAGCTCGAGTTTAAGTTGGGAGACATGGTCTTCTTACGAGTGTCTCCGATGAGAGGCATCTTCAGATTTGGGATGAGGGGGAAGCTAAGCCCTAAGTATGTCGGTCCGTACAGGATTACGGAGCGAGTGGGCCCAGTTGCTTACAGACTAGAGCTACCAGCGGAGTTGGGGAAGGTGCACGACGTGTTTCATGTATCTCATTTGAAGAAGTATATGCCTGACCCTTCTCATGTACTACAGCCAGAGAGACTGGAGATTGAGCCTACACTGAGGTATGAGGAGACTCCTATTCGGATCTTGGACACGAAGGTCCGAGAAACGAGAGGCAGATCAGTCAAATTGGTGAAAGTTCTTTGGGAGCATCATGGGGTTGAGGAAGCTACTTGGGAGGCTGAGGACTCCATGAGAGTAAAGTACCCACATCTGTTTACATGATACTCTGCTATCCTGCGGTGATTCACGTTAATGGCGGTACGAGGGCGTACCTTAGCTCTTTTAAGGGGGATATACTGGCATACTCCTCCTTCGTTATCTCATCCGGATTATGCCTTGTTGCATTGTTAGTAGAGGGAGAACAGTATTAGTGGTGTGAAAGGTGTGTGTATGTACGTAGTTTTACATTATGGCATGGTAGTTTGTCACGTTTGTGTTTTGTTTCAGTTTATATTTTGATTCAGTTTGATTTGATTTCGGTACTCTCGAGTGGAATGTTGGAATGGAAATAAAGGATTGGATTGGTATGGAATTTCATTGCAATTATTATTGTCCCAGCACACCCGAAGCGGTGTGAGTGCCTATTAGTTGATTTTTAAACTTCAAGGTGAAGTTTCTTTTAAGGGGGATATACTGAAATACCCCTAAATTAATTTAAATTAATTTAGGGGATTTCTTTTATTAAATCATAAATAATAATATTAAATATTATATTATTATGTGGAATTATGAAATTATATTAAATCTTAAATAATAATATTAAATATTAAATTATTATGTGGAATTATGAAATCTATTTAGGGGATTTCTCCAATTTAACCCTTAAGAATACAATAAAATATTTAATTATTAAATATTATTATATAGTATTATGAATTTAATAATAAGATTTATGAGTCAATAAATCTTGGGAAAATTTATAAACACTCCAACTATATTATAAAGATTTTAGGAAGTGTTGGAACATTGTTTTGAAACATAAAAGTCAATATAAAATTCTAGAAACCCTAAAGCTTTGCAAGCCTTGCTAGGGTTGACTTTTTGAGAATGGGCAAACCAGGCCATGAAACCTATACCAATAAATAGGTTATGGAAAACCATGAAGATCGAAAAAAAGAACGTAAAAAACGGATCATCCTAGCCAAAGTTATGATCAAATGAAGTTTAGAGCCAAAATTTGGAAAAAGGGCTGACGTGGCACGTCTGCTGAGTCATCGCGCGCCTCAGGATTCGCGCCCCAGCACTTAGTCAAATTTTATCGCCTATAATTTCGGTAACAGAAATCGGTTTTGCCCTATCTTGTGACCTTCATAACTTTCTCATCTTAAGGAATTTTTGAGTGCCGTCTTCTTTGTTGCCTTCTCCTAAACTTCCTCTAAACAACCATAACTCACACTAACCCTAACTCGTCCTAAATCAACCGGAAAATAGAATCAAAGTAGCCACCCTGCAAAACCGTAACTGCAGTTTCCAGTTTTTTCCTTCGAATCAGGTAACTTCGTCTAGCCATAACTTCTTCGTTTCTCAGCCAAATTTCATATTCTTTAACTCATTTTGAAGAACTCTAATCCCTCTAAAACTTTCATGTTGATGGCCTAAGCCAATTCTCAACCGTTTGGAAGAACAAGGCGTCTAAAGTCTCGGTTTCGCCACCACATAAAATCACAGTTTTCTTTCCAGAAAATGCAAGGTAAACTCGCAACTTCTAGCTTCGATTTCTTTCTGTGTGTTGCGAGTTAGGATTAGTTCTTGTTATCAATATGTAGAGGTAAGTTTACTCTTTCGATTAAGCCCTTACACATAGCCTAACTCGATCTGTGCTGCAAGTTATAGATCCGCAAAGTCGGCCTCGTGAACTGCTCGAAAGTTTGAACTTTTCCAGATTTTTGAATTTGAATTCACTCAATTCGCACAACTCCGGTAAGTTTTCTTCAAATTCCTTCAACAATGCTAAACTATGTTACATTATTGGTCAAAACCATGATTTAATTGCATCAATTACGCTTTAGATTGAGTGAATTTGGGAGAATCGAATTCGAAAACTCTTAAGAACCCTAACCTCGAAATCGAATTCGAAAACCATTGAATACTGCATTATAATTGGGGAAATCGGTGTCATTAGAACCGTAATTTAATTTCGAAACCATAGAAACAAGAATCACTCGATTTCGTTCTGTAGATTGGGAGATATTAAGGATTTAGTACTCGGGTTCGATTGTCCTTTCGCTGAAGAACTCGCGGCTTCTCAGCCGTCCGATATCAGTTAAGAGATTTGGACGGCCGAGATTAAAACGTTTCAGATTTGGTTTTCATAAATTCCAGTAAATGACCCTAACTTGCTGAATTAATTTAAATACCTTCCCGAATGTATTTTGACTTGAAATTTTAACCATAGATTCCTTATTTAATCTAGTTTATTTTGATGTAAATTAATATGGTTTTGGAGTTTTTAAACGTAAGTTATGATTTTTACAAGTTACGGGTTTTCTGGAATTATTTGGCTAAATTAAAAAGATATTTTTATGAAATAAAAATTTTATAATATGTCTCAAATGTTATAGTTACTGTATATTAAATTTGGGAATTTTTGGGCAATGGTAAAAGGTTTTAAAAATTGTGTTTATGAGTTTTTCATAAGAATAACTTATAATATAAGGTTTTTAATGTAACCAAAAATTAAAGTATGGTTTGTTAATTAACTTTTAAGCTGGGAAAATAAGGGAGACTAAATTAACATTTTATAACAGTAAGTTTATAAATGTTTTGGTATTAGCTTTTAAGAGAAGTGAAATTATTTACAATATGTATATATACTTATTTAAGTAGAAACTTATGTAAATCAAGGAATTTAATTATTTTACGTTTTATTTATTATATTATAAGGGAGTTAATATTTTTAATTAAAACTAAGGGAAATATGAATATATATATTTACATATATAAAAAAGGGAGTAAAGTAGTAACTTAGGGTAAAACAGGAAGCTAATAAATTAACACTTATAATAACTAAATATTATAAGAGCTAGAATCCTAAGACATAGTGAAAGAAATACTTTATGAAACATACTTGGAATGCAGTTAAAGGTTGTAGTAATAAGATAGTTTAAATATAATAAGTTACATAGGGGATGTCTTAGTATTCTAATACAGGTATACTTATATATTAAATAAATAAAGGAAAACATTTTATTTATTAAACCATATGTGGGTTGTGTTATGCCTAGAAGTTATTAAACATAAATAAATACAATAAAATTTCCTAAAAATGTTATGGATAAATCTTAATACATAAAGATATATAAATATATATGTATATAAATACATTAATAGATGAGGGAAATAATGTTCCTTGTGATAGTTATAATAAGTAGATTATATATATATATATATGCTAAACCTTAGGTTTTAATCGGTGTGTAATTAAATAGTCACTATTCACTTAAGGGTTTAATTACACAACATAAACGTAACACGGTCTTGGGCTAACCTACTAAGCCCAAGTCTTTGAACTCCAAAAGCCCACTTAAACAATTCAAAGAGAGTTTGGGCCACTCTCAGGAATAAATTCTAAATCATTCCAAACTGAACGAAATGAGCCTAATAAAGGATTTAGTTAACAAGTCAAACCCAAATCTTTGTGAGAGGATAATGGTAAACCTGGAACTATTAATCAGTAAGAAAAGAAGGTTGTTTAGTTTGTAAGTCCCTTAACTAATCGACACTTGGAACACCTTAATTATAGGTTACTATTGGGGAATCACTTATTCGAGTTATTTATTGTTCTTCACATACCAGGTACGATTTATCGTACTTCGATACTTTTGCTGATTGACTTATGGGATGTTTTTAACAAACGCTAACTGTGTTTAAGAGGAATTTCTAAAAGGAAATGGTTGTGTGACTAACTCAGATTGTGTGACTAACTGAGCCTTGAATGTGAAACTCACTTGGGTATTGGTTCCTTCTTTTTTTTGTTTGTTCCATTAGACATTGACTGCTTAGAGTTTACGCTTCTGCACTCTGTAGGACTGAGTGTTTTGGGTATTGCTCTGGGTAGTTAATGATCTGGTGGGAATTTGGAAAGGTCAATTTTGGTAAATTCTTCTTTTGACTCTGGATATCGTTTCATCCATGAGCTGGTTCTTGAGGTTTCGACGTGCGCGTGTCTTCAATGGTAACAGTGAGGGGCTGTATATCCCCTGTCCCAAAAAGGGACGTGGTAGACAGTGAGGGGTTGTATATCCCCTGCCCCAAAAGGGACGTTGTTAACAGTGAGGGGTTGTATATCCCCTAACCTAAAAGGACGTACTTGGCGGTGGGGGCCATCTCTCCCAATTGGTTTTATTCTACGCTTGAGTTGTTGGTTCTTGGATCTATCTTTTCATTCCTAGTCCTTTGTGACTATCTGAGTCTTTCTACTCCTAACGGGAATTGGGTTTAACTAAGGCAATGGATGTTCACTAACACATGATGTGATTTTGTTTCACTAACTTTACTCTTCTGTTATTAACCTTTATTCTTATCTTGTTATCTTGATTTAGTGATTTGTGAAATGCCTTGTTCCTCTGTGTGGTTTAAGTGATTGTTTCCTGCTATTATTTATTTAAGAGTTGTGTTATAAGTTTGTTTTTGGAGGATCGTACCAGTTCCATTCCAGGGAACTGACCCACCCCTCTTGGGGTGGGCTACTTGGTTTTATCTTGCAGGTACGAGTTATTTTACAGGTGGCCACAAAGAGAACGAGTGATTGGGATGGGATTAGGTTTTGAGAGTTTATGTGTTTTATTGCTGTTTTACTTTTGTTAAGTTTTCTCGAGGTTCAGGCCGTGACAATTGTAATCTTTAAGTTGTATTTGGTGAGGTTTGGTGCCGGGTGTTTGGAACCCGATGGTCTGTACGCCTTTAGTATTTTATTTCCGCTATAAATAAAATACTAAAGGCGTACAGACCATCAGGTTCCAAACACCTAGCACCAAACCTCACCAAATACAACTTAAAGATTACAATTGTCACGGCCTGAACCTCGAGAAAACTTAACAAAAGTAAAACAGCAATAAAACACATAAACTCTCAAAACCTAATCCCATCCCAATCACTCGTTCTCTTCGTGGCCACCTGTAAAATAACTCGTACCTGCAAGATAAAACCAAGCAGCCCACCCCAAGAGGGGTGGGTCAGTTCCCTGAAATGGAACTGGTACGATCCTCCAAAAACAAACTTATAACACAACTCTTAAATAAATAATAGCAGGAAACAATCAGTTAAACCACACAGAGGAACAAGGCATTTCACAAATCACCAAATCAAGATAACAAGATAAGAATAAAGGTTAATAACAGAAGAGTAAAGTTAGTGAAACAAAATCACATCATGTGTTAGTGAACATCCATTGTCTTAGTTAAACCCAATTCCCGTTAGGAGTAGAAAGACTCAGATAGTCACAAAGGACTAGGAATGGAAAGATAGATCCAAGAACCAACAACTCAAGAGTAGAATAAAACCAATTGGGAGTGATGGCCCCCACCGCCAAGTACGTCCTTTTAGGACAGGGGATATACAGCCCCTCACTGTTAACAACGTCCCTTTTGGGGCAGGGGATATACAGCCCCCCACTGTCTACCACGTCCCTTTTGGGACAGGGGATATACAGCCCCTCACTGTTACCATTGAAGACGCGCGCACGTCGAAACCTCAAGAACCAGCTCATGGATGAAACGATATCCAGAGTCAAAAGAAGAATTTACCAAAATTGACCTTTCCAAATTCTCACCAGATCACTAACTACCCAGAGCAATACCCAAAACACTCAGTCCTACAGAGTGCAGAAGCGTAAACTCTAAGCAGTCAATGTCTAATGGAACAACCAAAAAAAAGAAGGAACCAATACCCAAGTGAGTTTCACATGCAGGGCTCAGTTAGTCACATAAGCTGAGTTAGTCACACAACCATTTCCTTTTAGAAATTCCTCTTAAACCCAGTTAGCGTTTGTTAAAAACATCCCATAAGTCAATCAGCAAAAGTATCGGAGTATGAGAAATCGTACCTGGTATGTGAAGAACAATAAATAACTCGAATAAGTGATTCCCCAATAGTAACCTATAATTAAGGTGTTCCAAGTGTCGATTAGTTAAGGGACTTACAAACTAAACAACCTTCTTTTCTTACTGATTAATAGTTCCAGGTTTACCATTATCCTCTCACAAAAATTTGGGCTTGACTTGTTAACTAAATCCTTTATTAGGCCCATTTCGTTCAGTCTGGAATGATTTAGAATTTATTCCTAAGAGTGGCCCGAACTCTCTTTGAATTGTTTAAGTGGGCTTTTGGAGTTCAAAGACTTGGGCTTAGTAGGTTAGCCCAAGACCGTGTTACGTTTATGTTGTGTAATTAAACCCTTAAGTGAATAGTGACTATTTAATTACACACCGATTAAAACCTAAGGTTTAGCATATATATATATATATAATCTACTTATTATAACTATCACAAGGAACATTATTTCCCTCATCTATTAATGTATTTATATACATATATATTTATATATTTATGTATTAAGATTTATCCATAACATTTTTAGGAAATTTTATTGTATTTATTTATGTTTAATAACTTCTAGGCATAACACAACCCACATATGGTTTAATAAATAAAATGTTTTCCTTTATTTATTTAATATATAAGTATACCTGTATTAGAATACTAAGACATCCCCTATGTAACTTATTATATTTAAACTATCTTATTACTACAACCTTTAACTGCATTCCAAGTATGTTTCATAAAGTATTTCTTTCACTATGTCTTAGGATTCTAGCTCTTATAATATTTAGTTATTATAAGTGTTAATTTATTAGCTTCCTGTTTTACCCTAAGTTACTACTTTACTCCCTTTTTTATATATGTAAATATATATATATATATATATTCATATTTCCCTTAGTTTTAATTAAAAATATTAACTCCCTTATAATATAAAAATAAAACGTAAAATAATTAAATTCCTTGATTTACATAAGTTTCTACTTAAATAAGTATATATACATATATGTAAATAATTTCACTTCTCTTAAAAGCTAATACCAAAACATTTATAAACTTACTGTTATAAAATGTTAATTTAGTCTCCCTTATTTTCCCCAGCTTAAAAGTTAATTAACAAACCATACTTTAATTTTTGGTTACATTAAAAACCTTATATTATAAGTTATTCTTATGAAAAACTCATAAACACAATTTTTAAAACCTTTTACCATTGCCCAAAAATTCCCAAATTTAATATACAGTAACTATAACATTTTAGACATATTATAAAATTTTTATTTCATAAAAATATCTTTTTAATTTAGCCAAATAATTCCAGAAAACCCGTAACTTGTAAAAATCATAACTTACGTTTAAAAACTCCAAAACCATATTAATTTACATCAAAATAAACTAGATTAAATAAGGAATCTATGGTTAAAATTTCAAGTCAAAATACATTCGGGAAGGTATTTAAATTAATTCAGCAAGTTAGGGTCATTTACTGGAATTTATGAAAACCAAATCTGAAACGTTTTAATCTCGGCCGTCCAAATCTCTTAACTGATATCGGACGGCTGAGAAGCCGCGAGTTCTTCAGCGAAAGGACAATCGAACCCGAGTACTAAATCCTTAATATCTCCCAATCTACAGAACGAAATCGAGTGATTCTTGTTTCTATGGTTTCGAAATTAAATTACGGTTCTAATGACACCGATTTCCCCAATTATAATGCAGTATTCAATGGTTTTCGAATTCGATTTTGAGGTTAGGGTTCTTTAGAGTTTTCGAATTCGATTCTCCCAAATTCACTCAATCTAAAGCGTAATTGATGCAATTAAATCATGGTTTTGACCGATAATGTAACATAGTTTAGCATGGTTGAAGGAATTTGAAGAAAACTTACCGGAGTTGTGCGAATTGAGTGAATTCGAATTCAAAAATCTGGAAAAGTTCGAACTTTCGAGTAGTTCACGAGGCCGACTTTGAGGATCTATAACTTGCAGCACAGATCGAGTTAGGCTATGTGTAAGGGCTTAATCGAAAGAGTAAAATTACCTCTACATATTGATAACAAGAACTAATCCTAACTCGCAACACACAGAAAGAAATCGAAGCTAGAAGTTGCGAGTTTACCTTGTGTTTTCTGGAAAGAAAACTGTGATTTTATGTGGTGGTGAAACCGAGACTTTAGACGCCTTGTTCTTCCAAACGGTTGAGAATTGGCTTAGAACATCAACATGAAAGTTTTAGAGGGATTAGAGCTCTTCAAAACGAGCTAAATAACATGAAATTTGGCTGAGAAACAGAAGAAGTTATGGCTAGACGAAGTTACCTGATTCGAAGGAAAAACTGGAAACTGCAGTTACGGTTTTGCAGGGTGGCTACTTTGATTCGATTTTCCGGTTGATTTAGGACGAGTTAGGGTTAGTGTGAGTTATGGTTGTTTAGAGGAAGTTTAGGAGAAGGCAACAAAGAAGACGACACTCAAAAATTCCTTAAGATGAGAAAGTTATGAAGGTCACAAGATAGGGCAAAACGATTTCTGTTACCGAAATTATAGGCGATAAAATTTGACTAAGTGCTGGGGCGTGAATCCCGAGGCGCGCGATGACTCAGCAGACGTGCCACGTCAGCCCTTTTTCCAAATTTTGGCTCTAAACTTCATTTGATCATAACTTTGGCTAGGATGATCCGTTTTTGACGTTCTTTTTATCGATCTTCATGGTTTTCCATAACCTATTTATTGGTATAGGTTTCATAGCCTGGTTTGACCATTCTCAAAAAGTCAACCCTAGCAAGGCTTGCAAGGCTTTAGGGTTTCTAGAATTTTATATTGACTTTTATGTTTCAAAACAATGTTCCAACACTTCCTAAAATCTTTATAATATAGTTGGAGTGTTTATAAATTTTCCCAAGATTTATTGACTCATAAATCTTATTATTAAATTCATAATACTATATAATAATATTTAATAATTAAATATTTTATTGTATTCTTAAGGGTTAAATAGGAGAAATCCCCTAAATAGATTTCATAATTCCACATAATAATTTAATATTTAATATTATTATTTAAGATTTAATATAATTTCATAATTCCACATAATAATATAATATTTAATATTATTATTTTAGATTTAATAAAAGAAATCCCCTAAATTAATTTAAATTAATTTAGGGGTATTTCACCGGTGTTCTTCACTTCTGCTACGGTTATTTTGGGTCGGATGACATTGTCGAGAAATTTTTCCACTGACTAAAGCTGGGTTTCAAGAAGGAAGAAATTGAGAAAGAAATTGAGAGATCAATAAAGATGCTCTGATACCATTTCGAGAAGAATGAGAAGAAATGCTTGTTTGTATTCAGATAGTAGTCGATACTCTATCTATTACAGAGGGGTTTTACATGTATACATACTTACAGAGAAGAGAAGACTGTATTTGTAAGTAAACAGATGATAACCACTATAACAATAATACAACGGGTATATTATGTGTAACAGTATAGAATAACTCCAATACCATAGCCGTGTGGATACTACACTCTTAGATAAATAAAAAAAAAATATTATTGCAGTGGTGTGGAATCTACTCTAATTCTCTGTAAATCAATCATATTGGCTAAAACGTTGCAACATTAATAAAAATAAATAAAAGTCTTCTAGATGAGATTCGGGGGCTTCAGGGAGACCAAAATAATTCAAAGTCAATTGAAGCCCCGAAGAAAGCTGCTCGGTGGCCAGATCGTATTGTAGATCTCCAGCTGCATGAATACCATGCGGCAACCGAATTAAAATGGCCTTTAATTCTTTCCTCAGCCCTAACGCGTTGGATGAGGGGATGGAAGATTTCAATTGACGGCGCTTTCTGTAACCGGAAGGATAAACGTAACCAGAGGAGGAAGGGATGAGGAGAAGACTTGTAGAGGAAGGGAAGGATAGTAGATTGGGAAGATAGAGAAAGGATTATGAGAGAATGGTCTTGTTCATTGAGTGCCTCCTCGTGGTTACATACCCTCCTATATATAATACTAAAAGTCTAACAATTCAAATGTTCAAATATTCAAATAAAAATCTATCTAATTAATGTAAATAGATTGTAACACCCCTACCGTTAATACTGTCATTACCGTCCAATCTCCTCGTACTTCCAGATTCACGCAGCGGATACATACTTACATACAGTGGGTGATACAATGCCGTTAGTCACCCACGTGACTAACAAGGCTACTACTACTACATACCGCATCGGTCTGATGGACCGGAATCCCGAGTACTACACATCTACAATTCATACTCCGTTTACCAATCCAACACTACAATGCTCCATTCAACACTTTACTTCTTTACAATACCATACAATACAATATACATAACCGGTTTACTAGGTTCCAAATACAAATACAATGCTTCTTCCAAGTTCCTATGTACTCATTCGGTGTCTACATCTACCCATTCCTCACAAACTACATAATTCCAATACTTAGGGTGTGCCACATAGTACACCTCTACATTCTACTTCTAACTATCCAAGTGTAGCCACCGGTCTCTTACCTTGACCACATCCACTTCGGGTACCTGCACACTAAAAACGTTCCCCCTAGGGGGTCAGCTTTCGCTGCATATGATAACCGCATACCCCGCGTACTAGTGAGGGTACGCCGACCACTTGGTCGAATACATGCAGTTCATTTTACAATACATACATACATACATGCTTTCATTCATACCAATACAATACTTTACAAGGATACATTCATACAGTTCAATACATACACGGAAGACAATACAAGTCAACCATCCATACTTACCTTCACCGGAGTACGCATACACAATACATACACAATACTCACAATACACCATACTTGTTAGCTACATTTGTCCACCCGGGTTAATCGGGTGGAGATTACTCTTTTACTCGCTCCACAGTACTTACGCATACATACTCATACTCATACATACTTACTTACTCTTACTCATGTTAAGTCGGTATGGCCTCTGGGCAGGGACTACACCGTCCCACCACCAGGCTTTACTTGGTTCACCAATCCAGGATGCTACCCATTTAAGGGGTTTGGGCCGTGGACCAGTTTAAGAACCAGGAATCGGATCCAACCTCTTGTGTCTCCTCATCCTCACGCGTGGCCGAAACTATATCGGACTTCTACTCATTCCAATTTACTCACTTTCAAGTTAGGAGTTAGGTAGTTAGGAATTAGTAGAAGTCAACATCCAAGCCACATACACAATACATTGCTCAAGTACACATCCATACGAAATGTAGTACAATACACAAATACAATATAGGGTACAACTACACTTCATCATCATTCATATATTTCATGAATTATACAACTAGTGTTCAAGACAATAAATATCAAGAACAGCATAAGTCAAGCACAGGTAAGTGCAATATAGTCCGATTCATGCATTTATCTTATTTAGGTGATCAAATAAGCACACAAATCAGGGTAACCAGATTAGGATACAGGGCATGAAGAAATCATACCTTTCACCAATGCTCTTCGTTCACTGACTCCCCAGGAGTCCAACTATTCGAATCCTAGTACATACATAGCATTCGACGGTTAATACTCTACATTTAACTTTACTTATTACGTTACTAACGTGTTCCCGTTTCATGTTTACTACTTCGTTGTTATATAAATTCATTCTCATTACTTACTTACTTCACATTATTACTCAAGCTTGTTCACACTTCTAATAACCCTTAAATGTCATTAATTAGGTGCTAATCATCCTATATAATCATCCCCATTCAAATCCCCTTCATTCAATACCATTAATACACATTTTGGAGACTTTTTAGGTTGGTCCGGGACATGGTCCGGGTCCCTAGTCCCGGACCACCTCTGAAATCGTCTCCTCGGGTTAAAAATTCAACTGGTCCGGGACTTGGTAAGGGACCTAAGTCCCGGACCACTTCTGGGGTGCACTCTCGACCTGATTTTGATGCTGGTCCGGGACTTTACCCTGGACCTAGGTCCCGGACCAGTACTAGAGGCAATTCTCGGCATGTTTTCAGGGTCGATCCGGGACTTGGTGTTGGGACTAAGTCCCGGACCCTGTTACAGTTTTACAAGTTTTACAGTTTTCAAACTCTGTTTTGCTCCAACCCTTTTGCTCCATTTTTCTCCAATGATTCCACTCATGATCCACCATATTTTAGCTCCCTAATAACACTCTAAACTTCATTAATTCAATTACTAATTCATCATCCAAATCTTGGTTCATTTACACAATTTTCTTCACACTAAGATCTTCCTAAACCCAAGAGTAGTTTGCTACAGCTTTCTTTCCTTTCTTACTTATCATCTCTTACTCATCAACTAGTGTCATTCCTAGTTTGTTCTTGCATTATCTTCATTCTCTAATCACACTCAACTACCCAATCCTTCCTAGTTCAATCCCAAAGTGGTGTACTTATACAAAATACTCCAAAACACCCTTAGACCAACTTGATTGTTCTCTCTAAACTCCACACTCTTAAGTCACCAATTTCCTACGAAAATTTCGGCAGAGTTTCCCCGTTTTCTTAAGTATTTCCCAAGCATCATTTGGCTTGTTCACTCAGTTCACACATCCCTGTTTGTGCATACACATTATCCACAAGCTCCAAGGCACAACAATACTAAACTTAAGCATTATCACCACATTTGATTATAGCACTTATACCTTGATTATTCTAGCTCTACTACCTCTACTCGCCAATACATATACTTCACTAATGTCATTTCTCATTCACCATCATAGTTTTACACCATTCTACACAACATCAATACCTCCACGAATACAAAACCTATACAAAGGTAAGTGCATTACCTTAGATTTTTAGCTCATTTTCTCTCTTCCTTTCTCCTTCTTCCTTCTTTCTTCCTTTTCTTTTATTTTCTTCTTGTTCTTGCTCTATAAAATCAGTAGTTCTACAGCCCATACATACACAATACTAATTTAGCATTTCACCCTTAACTAGCCTAGGGTTTACATACTTGTTTAATGTTTGAAGATGAAACATTACCTTCCAATGGATAGATGAAGCTCTTGTCTAGCAAGAGAGTAATTTCTCAGCTCCAAGAAGAAGCCACATTCGGCTGGACAAGCAAGAACAAGGAGTTCAAAACTAGCATTTCTTATAATGTAAATGGGAGCTAAAAACGGAAGGTTTTCGGATTTCTTTTTACCTTAAACCAACAAGATGAAAGAGGGGCTTCCAATGGTGGTTTCAAACCTTCAAATGGCTAATACCCATGGAGATGGAATGTGAGGTTTTCGAATTTTGGAAAGAGGAGATTGTTCTCCTTGACGAGAGGATTCCAACGGTACCATTTTTATTTTTTGGGCAAGTATTGAGTGGTCAAAGATTGAGAGGAAGATGGGTGTCTCTTTGGTTTTATGAAATCGCCATGGTTGAGCTCCATGGGGGAGAAGAAGTCAGAAGGAGGGGAGAGAGTACGCGGGAGTGTAAGGGAATTGGAGAGAGAGGGAGTGTTAGTCACTTTTGTACTTTTTATTTTCCCTTTCTTTATTATCTTGTCCCTTTAGTGTGTGAGTGGAGTGTATTTAATTATTTGAAAAAGAGGGAAGGATGCTCACGAGACACACCACACACACTCATCGTTTTTAAATTTATATTTACCAAATGACACACTAGTTTGTGCTTATTACAGTTTACACCCCACAACTACCCGTTTTTGCACTATTCACTAACCTGGAACCCGTTTTCCGAATTTTCCTCGTTTTATTGATTTATTGGTTCTAAAGCTTCACTAATATTTATTAATGACTATTTAGTTGACCAAAATTATACGAGTCTCTTTGACCTGCTTAAGGACACGTTTTCCCGGTTTACCTCGAAATACACACTTTAATGTTCATTAGTGTTTTTAATCCATTTTAAGGATCCGTTTTCTTTGGGATTTGTTCCCTAATATTATTTAGACTTAATTAAGCCTTTAAAATCCTTATAACGCTAACCGAGGTTTCATACCTCCTATGTATTTAACGCTTATTTAGCGTTTTTCGCTTTTTAAGCGTTTCTTTATTTCTTTTGGATTTATTTTTCCTCACCAATTTCTTAATCATTATTAGGCCTTAAATACCTATTAGGATAATTTAATCGCCATATTTAAGGTTGGGGTATTTCAATCTACCCCTTTAAGAACTTTGTCCTCAAAGTTGTTCGAGGTTATAGGTTTACAATGCTTACTCATCCTTACATGTCCATTACCAAAAGTCACACATTCTTCCTCCTTACAATTCCAAAATTTGTTACTCGAGGTTCTACATTCCATACCATACCAATATACATAGTTACTACTCCATCCTCATTCCTACCAACCATCGGTTCCACATTACCTCGGTTTCCACATATATACAATGCAAAGCTATCCCCAAGCAATGCAATACACATACAGTCCCGCAGGCACTCAGGTCCTCTAGACACGGACTCCTCTATGTCCCGCTGCCCTTGGAATAATATAAGATGCTACACTACTATCTTCTCCTGTATAACTTCCAACAAGTCCTCAATCTCCAGTCTTAAGGAAAATTCCTTTACAACTACTAATTAGAAATTTTTCTAAAACACACAACTCCAAATTCCAATTTATATTCATTACTTCTATCCTGTGTGTGATTCTTGTGACCACTTGAGGGAAGCTCAAGAATCATTCGACCCTGATGTGATCAGCATCATGTTGAACTATCTTTCCACCCCAATTTGTGTTCGGTTTTCCCTTGATCTGATCAGGATCAAGTTCGACTTCCCACATCAGTTTCAGACAAGCAATAATTCAATTATTTTCATGTTTTTATCTTTTTACTCTTCCTAGTCCTTCATACATCTCCAAGGATGGAATTCGGTCCATCAGTCTCAATCTATTTCCCAAATGTTTTACTTCGAGGTTCAATACCTAAGTGCTCATTCATCACCTTCACTACTTCCTCCACTTCCTCCATCTCTCCATCGTTTCAAATATTCTAACTAGGGATTACCATACTTGTAAATTTAGTTGTCCTCATTTACTTCCAATAACTTACATAGGTATACACTACTCTTAGACTTCACTCATCTACTACTCTCATTCATTTCGTACTACTTCTTCAAAGCTACAATACTTGTGGAACTCCGTCCACTACTCATTACTCTTCTTTACCAACTCTTACACTGGGTTACAAGATGGGTATATTCGCCCTAAGGTATTTGCATGTATAATGCTTGGTTACCACAATTTCACTATGAATGAATACGTATGTTTACTTAACATAGTACCAATCATCCAATCAATTCTCATTTGTGTTATGCACATTATAGTTTATGTGTTTTATTCATAAAATTCACATTGTGCGGTTTTCTCTACCCCCCCCTTAAAAAGGGATTACGCCCACGTAATCTACCATGTTATTATTATTAACATTGGTTACTCAATTTGGGCAATCTGAAGCGTTTTTAGCTTCTTTACGTTTGTTACCTAATATACCCTTGTCAAAGGGTCCTAACCATAACAATGGTTTAGTCTTTGTACCAAGGATTCCTATATTTATTTAACTCGTAATTAATTCGGTACCAGCCTATTAAGCTTCAAGGCATTACTAGCCATTATACTATGCTTACTAGGTACCTTATCTCCTAGCTAGGGCCCACTAGCTTCTGCTGCGGACCCTGATAACTTCGTTATTCACCCTTCTTGTTATCCTTGATGTGCTATACATCACCTTTTTATCCGTCTATTATGGGAATAAGGTTTACTAAACAATTGCGGTATTCTTTTACCGTGTTTGTGAAATACCCCAAACCCAAGTATGCTAAGTAAACATCAAATTATGATGTAGTAAGGCTAGAATATGCCTTAGAAGATTAGTAGACAATTTAAACCAAGGAAACACCAAAAAGTGCCTTAAGGGCATTAGGGCAAAAATGTGCTCTAAGCTTGGAGAGACTTGGGTGAGTACCCAATATCATGAAAAGACCTTAGTATATTCTAATGGTCATTTTAAACCAATTACCAAAGAAAACCAAGCTTGAAACAAGTTAAACACAAAATGTGCTTTAAGAAGTCTTAAAGCACATTTTTGAGAAATTGTCTTAGAATTGAGTTTTGAGTGGCTAGATGTCCATCATTACTCTTTAATCAACATGTGTACTAATTAGTATCACATTAGGAAGTCTAAATCAATGGGAAATCAAAAAATTCAGAAATATGTGCACTAATTAGTGAATAGTGCCAAATAGAAACTAGTTTAAGTTTTAATCAATATGAGCTAATTAGTTGGTCAAAAAAGACCATGACTAGCCTTATTTATGATGGGGGCCGGTTTCTAAGGGATGAGTCATTAAAGACTTCATCAAATTAAGAAAGAAAAAGGAAGGAAAGTAAAAGCAAAGACTATTCACCTTTTTATAACAAATATCTTCACTTAAGTTACCTTTCTTCCTCTCTCTCTTCATTTCTCCTTCCTTCCACGATTTCTCTTTCTCCTCTCCTGCTCCAAACCAAGAGAGAGCTCCATTCATGGCTCATCACCTTCATTCACTTACCAAGTGCAACTCCAAGCTCCAATCCAAATCCAAAACAAATTGCATATTTGTCTTAGTTAGTCAAGGCCCTCCTCTCTATCTTTTCAAATCTTTCAAAGCTCAAGTTTGGTGCCATGAGAAAACTCCATTGACGGAGGAAAATCAAGTTTGAAGAGCTCATTAGCTTCTCCATTCTCTTAAGGTAAAGGAAATGTAAGAAAAACCAAGTTTCCATCACTTCCTTACATGGCCGAAAATTTACTACTCATGGGGCTATGTTTTTATGCCTTGTTCTAGCTTGTTTTATTCACCAAGGACTAGTGGAGGTCCTCTTTCATTCAATGCCCAAGTCTACCTTGAGACTCAAAGGTAATCATCCACTTTTATGCCTTAGAACACATTTCTAACCTAGGTTTTCATTCCTTGAGGTTAGTGTATTGTTTAGTACTCATGTGAGTCATTGAATATTGGTTAGAACATTGGCAAAGGGAGTTTAAGTGTCGGCCGATATTCATTCAAGAAGAAGGTCTAAGGAGGAAGATAAGATAAGCTTGAGAAAACAAGGTAAATTACTTACCTAATGGTGGTTTAAGGTTTAAGGAATGAGTTTTAGATGGGTACCAATGTAGCCTAGGGCTTACATTAGGTAATGGGTTATGTAACCTAAGAAAAAGAACTTAAATAAGCTTGTGAACTTGTGACTAAGGAGCCAATGGGAATGAGTTAGTAATATAAGTTTAAGATGGATTTTAAGAGCATTATAATTATTATGAGATTGATGGGTGTATTTCCAGGTTGAAAGCTTTTATATGTGGGAAATTCAGTGTTTAAGTTTAAGTCATTTAAGGGCCTAAGAGCCATGTCATTTAAGAGCCTTGGTGCTATGCAATTTAAGATTATTGCAATATAATGAGTTGTTGTGAATGAGTTGGTTTGGTGGTGAGATGTGAAGAGAAAGAACTTGATGTGTGAGATGGATGAATGAGGAAAACAATGCATTTGGGCATGATAAGATGCTAGAGAAGCTATGGCGAATTTGAGTAGAAAACAAAGTGTTTAAGTGTAGTGGTGAGTTAATATGCCCTAGGGTTACTAGGGAGCATGAAAAGAAAATTGGGTGGAAATGAGTTAACTAAGGAGTTCTTGAGGTTTATAATGACCTAGAGATGTCTAGGAGGAATTAGAGGATTGGTGAGTGTATTAAACACCCAAAATCATGATATGAGGAATGTAAGACTTGTGCATAAGTTTTAAGGAGAAGGTGTATAATGCTTAAGGTGATTTAGGTATGAACTTGGGAATATATTAATGAAAGTCTTGGAAGCTTGTCTAAGTAGTGATGATGCTAGTAGTGGAACAATAAGGTTTTAGTTTAGATGGTAATGAGTGGACTTAGGTGATGGGAGTGAAGATTGAAGGAGAAGGTTATAGATTGGCTAGGAACGTATAGGAGGGTATGATCATGAGAATAGTGGGTAAGCTGCATAAAAGAAGTGGGAAAAGTCTAAGGAGGTGTTGGCATGGTTAAGGTAAATGAAGAACAAGGTCAAGGTGATAAGGTGATGAAAAGAAATGTATGGGTCTCAAGAGTTTAAGAGTGATGAGTAACCAAGGAAAAGAGAGGAATTTGTGCATGTATGCAAGGTGACTTGAGGAAGTCTTGGTAAATGAATTGAAGATGGAAGATGATGTTTATGAAGTGCTCAAACTGTTGAGGGGGGAACACTTGGGTTGGTTAAGTTTTGGTAAGGTTACAAGTTGGAATGTAAGGAATCATATGACAAGTGTTAGGAGTGTTTGTAAGAATTTAGTAAATGTTTGAGAAGATCTTGGAAGTTGTTTTGGAGAGTTTGGTGGAAGTTCTAAGTGAGTTTAAGTGCCTAAATGGTATTAGGACACATGGGGGAACTTGTGGAGAAGTTTGGAGTCAAATGGGAATTTAGAAACAAGGTTCTGGAGCCGACCGACCTTGGGACCGGACCTGCAAGGTCGGTCGAGCTCAGTTTACACTACCGGAAGGGGTTTCTGGAACCGACCGAACTTGGGGACCGAACTTACAAGTTTGGTCGGGCTTGTATTTTGTGTACGAATTGAGTCTCTGGAATCGACCGAACATGGGACCGAACTTGGCAAGTTTCGGTCGGCTTAAATATTCCACGGGGAACTCTCGGGAATGGACCGACCTTGGGACCGGACTTGCAAGGTCGGTCCGGAATTTTCAACCGGTAATGAGTTCTGGAACGGACCGACCTTGGGTAAGGTCGGTCGGTAAGGTCGGTCGACCCTAAAATGAGAAAAAAAAAAAAACCCTAAGGAAGTTTAGTGGTATTAATGGTACCCCTTTAAGAGGCATTGATGATTAGAGGTGTAAAGACCTAAGAGATTAAGATAATTATAAACTTAAAAATTTAAGGTTAAGTTGTAAGATTAAGTTGTAAGACTTAAGAGGTGTTAGGTTGGAATCATTAAGGGTTAAGTAAGTTAAGTAAGATAAGTAAGTTGAATTGAGTTAAGTGATTAACAACCTAAAACTGAATGAATGTTTTAGGACTTGGAATTTGGACTCCGGAAGAGAGTAAGCAACCGAACGGCCAACGGTGAACGGTACAGTTCTTCTTGTAACCTGCTTGCTAACGAGGTGTCCCTCGGCTTGTGTGCTATATGTTTTTGTGTGCTCACTAAACAAGATAAAGCATGCAACCGGAATATTATATTATTCGTATTGTTGTGTGATGTTTGAAAACTAACACAACATACCGTGAGAACTTACTAACCAACGTTTAGTAAGGAATTGAGTGAGACTAAGGAACGCTCCCTAATATGGGCTGATATAAACCGAAAGAGGTTAACCAACAAACATGGTCTTGAGACTACTACTAACTGGAACTTGAGTGAAGAAACCCGGGACCGATCTCCGGTCATGCATGCTAAGGAAAGGGGGTCGGTATTTATAGCAAATTCGACTTCCGATTAAGGACTAGTCCTCGGACTAGTAGCCTTGGGTCGGTTGGCCGGCTCGGCTACATTGGACATCCAGTCCAAGGTAGGTGGCTTTAAAATGGCGTGGGGGATCAAGCCTACATCCCTAACAATTTAAGAATGTTGCTTATTACCGGTAAGTGTCCTGCTCTTGGCTAGGGTTAACCAAGCCCTACAAAAATAAACAACGAACTAAGGGCTAACCTGTTCCCAATGAGAGAACGGTTGGTGAAATAGTACAAACCCCGGGATCCTCACACCGTCCTCTCTCGTGGTCTAACGATTGGGATTCTAATCTATTGATGAATTCTACCGAGTTACCTTGTTACCGAAAGGGGGAGCGCAAGAACAGGGGTGGGAGAGAGATTCGCGACAACACAATGCAACAGTGAAGATTCTCAAGTATTGTTCGCGTGCCTTTTATTAAGGGGTGAACCCCTATTTATAGTGTTTCCCATCTGCCCTCTGGCCTATCACGTTGTGCCAGGCTGGCACAGAAATATCTCGGCGGACTTACAAAATATCTGACAAATATCTTATCCTAATCTCCCTACCGACCGGTCACAGACGACCGGTCGCTATCTATGCCTTACTAGGCGACTGGTCACAGATGACCGCTCGCTTCTCGTACCACCCTTTGTATCTCAGGTGACCGGTCGTAACCGACCGGTCGTAGCGATGCTTTTGGAAGGCGATCGGTTGTTCCGCACACTGTGTTCTTGGATTCTTGGCGACCGGCCGAGCACGTCCGGTCACCGCTTGAGGCCTGTTTGGATTTGGCCAGGGACGCCCGGTCGTTGTCCTAGCCTTATTAGGCTGTTGCTCTTTCTTTAGGGCCTCTGGACACATTTTCCCCTCTTCATCAGTCCCACAAGTTCTACTTTTGGCGCTTTATGGAAAAAGTAGAACTTAGAACTTGACCTTGTGGCCCGGTTTTGAGGGATGAAAAATTTTTTCTTTCGCGCGGCCTTGCCTTCTTGTTTCCTATCTCCCAGTCCCACAAGTTCCACCGTTTTCTTTTAGACAAAGGGGTGGGACTTCTTTGGTCCGTGCAATGCGCGTGCCACGCACGCGTCTGCACTCGTACGGAGTGACCGTTGCAGAATTCCTATCGTTTCGCGCACGCCAGCCGTCACTGCAGAATACGCAGAGTCCCTGCAATTTTCCTGCAAAAAGCGTGTTTTTTTTTGTGCTTTTATCTTTTAAATTTTTCCGAAATTATTCTACCGCCTTTAAAAGGTTTTCAGGAGGGCGACGCTTTCTCTTTCCTCCGATTTTTACTCTTCTCAAGTTTTCGAACTCTCTCTCTTCTTTTCGCCTTGCTTTCCGCTTTCCCTCTTTCTTCTTCTCTTTGCTCCTTTCCTGCCTGTCTTTGGTGCTTCAATGGCGTCCTCCAGCTCCAAGTCGTCTCGCGTCTCTGCTAAAAGCGCCATCGTGGGCTTTAAATCTGACGGGAAATTCCGTCCGACACTCCTGAAGCCTAAGTCCGCTTATTCCAGCAATCGGGAACCGTTGCCCAGCATTCTGGATGTGAAGGCTCTTGATTTGCTTCTTGCGACGGTAGACGTTCCCACGGGGACCCAGATTTTCCTTCCCTCCGAAGATTCGCACCCGCTGGACGACTTCGGGCGTGGGTACGCCGTGTATTCCGATTTCTTTTTGCGTGGGATGACGGTTCCTCCCCACCCGTTCGTGATGGGGTTTCTAATCCGCCGCTGCTGCACGCTCGCTCAGCTTCACCCGAAGGCGGTGTGCCACCTTCATGCCTACATTGCTCTTTGCGCCGAGAAGGGGGTTGCGCTTTCCGCTACGGAGTTCGTCCAGTTCTTCACCAGCAGGGTCGACTCCAATAATTTGACCATATCCCGGTCCGGATATTCGCTTTTTGAGTACAAGAAGCTCGCCCAACGCTGGAACGCTCGGTGGTTTGTCATCGTCCCCCCCACCGGGAGGTATCTCGGGGTTGCCTATTGCCCCTCGATTATCAGGGGCTCTCTGCACAGTCCTGTAGTACCGAAGTCGGAGCTTACCATGTCCCGAGCCCTGAAGGCGGTTGCCGACCTTCATCCGAGCGTGGAGGATTTTTTCACCGGTCCGCGCCTGGCCTCGCTCGTACACTCTGAGAGTAAGAGTTTTCCCCTCCCCTTCTTGCTTTTTTTTTATCGTTTTTGCCTTGTCCCAGGCTTACCTATCTCTTTTTCGTCGCAGATTTTCCTCAGCTTGGGGCGAAGGTTGGCCCCTTTCACAGCTGGCAACTGGTGTCCTTCAAGACCGGGGACGGAAAGGTGGACTACTACGCCACCTTGGAAGCTGTGGAGGAGTCGGCCCTTCGTGAGGAAGAGGCGGTTGTTGTTGGACGGAAGCGGTCCGGGGGCGAAGCTGATCGCCCGGCAAAGAAGCCGAGACCGGCAAAGGATGGGAAGGGGGTTCCCCTCGGACTCCGGAGGCCCGGTCACTGACACTTCTAACCAACCAGGTACTTGGTACATTAGTCCAGGTTCCGGTCGTCGGGTATTTCTTCCTCTTACGCCCGGGTCAGATCTCAATCTTAGTCCGTGGGACGAGAGAGGCTGTGCATGTGCGGTCTTATCCTTCGTGTTCCACCTGTTCTGGTCTTTTTGTTGATTTATTCTTTCGTTGCCTTGGCCGCTACCTGCTGCTAACGTCCGGTTCTTTTTTGTGCTTACCTGTTTTTGTGCGCTCCTTGCCGTGCAGCTCCCGAGGCTGAGAAGGCCAAGGCCAGGGAGGGAGCCGGGCAACCTGGCCGGGCGAGACGCGCGGCCAGCCGTCCGCTACTCAGCACCGCCAGACGTCCCTTGCTTCGAAGGGCAGAGTGAAACATATGGCCAAAAGGACGAGGGCCGCTGATATAGTGCACCTCGACGAGCCAGATGCTCCAGAGGCGGCACCACAACGGGAGTCTTTGGAGAAGGCTGCTCCCTCCGGGTCCGGGACTTCTCTCCCGGGGGAGGCATCTGCGGGGCGAGTGCTATGCCGAGCGCGCCGAGGAGGCGCCCCCGGCCCTGAGGCTATGAAGGATGCTGAAACCGCCGCACCGTCTTCACCTCCTCCGCCCCCAGTGACTCTTTCTGCGGACCTTCCGGAAAGGAGGGGTGGTTCTACCACCGCGGCCAGCCTCTCCCTTTATTGCCGGTCACCGAGTCGTCTTCCTACTCTGACCTGTGGAAGGAAGCAATTCACCGGTCTGACTCCCCGGACGGCCTCTTTGCTCCGCTGAAGACTATTACCCGGCAAGGAGCGGTTGAGGATTGGAGGGGGCGGAGCGGATGCTATCATGCGCCACTCCTTCCCCCTAGATGACTCGCTTAACTACTTGTGGCAGGGCATCTACCGGGTGCGTGATTTGTTTAACGTCGGTTTTGTATGTCTCTTTTGGATTTTCTTACTCCCACTGTTTCGTTTTGTACAGACTGTAGCTTTTGCCCAAAGCGTGGACGTGCACACCCGGGCCCTCCGCTCGAAGCTCTACCTCGAGGAATGCCGGGCCCGCAATGCCCAAGAGGAGTTGAGGGTAGAGCGGTCCTCCAACAGCATCTTCGTTGACACTGTTCAGGAGGAGATCTCCCGGCGGGTGCATGAGCAGACCGCGACCATAAAGAAAGCTGGGCGATGCTCGCCGGGCGTGTACCGCAAAGCGACGAGTATGAGGAGCAGTTGAAGAGGCTGCGTGGGAGATTTTCTCCCTCAAGGGTCAGGTCCACGTTGGAGACGGAAGCCGCGTCTTCTAAAAAGGTACGAGGTGAATTTGCTGACGCCCAGTTGCATGCCTTATCTGACTTGGAGTCCTTGGTGGGGCAGGCCCGAGCTTCCCACGATCAAGAGGTTGAGGGGCTTCGCGCCGAGAAGGCCGCTTTGGCGCGGGAGAAGGCATTGCTTGCTGAGGCGAACGCTCTCCTGAAAGAGGAGTTGTCGTCTTCAGAGGCGAAGACGGTGGAGGTGGCCCGGGCGGGCGAGGTCCTGTCCTCCGAGAAAGAGAAACTGTCGGCCGAGCTTCTCAAGCTATCCGGAGAGCTTGCGGCCTCTAGGGAGCAACGACTCCTCCGAGGAGAGAGTAAAAATGCTGGAGGAGGAGATTGCTAAGCTGCGGCTAGAAAACTCTGAGCTGGTCATGAAGGTGATTCTTTACGTTCTCGATCATCTCCTGTTGCCCTTCTCGCCTTCCCCTTTTTTTATATAAAAGTTTTTCCTCTTTTCTTTACTTAGGCCGAAGCCTGGGAACCCCATTGAAGGACTGGAGAAATTGAACCTGCGGATCGACGACCTCGAGGAGGAGTTGATTGCCGCAAATGCTAACCGCGACCGGTACCGGGCTTATGGTCATACCTTGGAACAGCAGGTGGCCAACCTCGAGACTTACTCCCGGAAGGTGCGAGAACCTGCGGCAGCAGAGCACGAAACTTGCCCACCTGAAGGAATCCTTCACCTCTCAATGCGGGAGGATGGTGAAGTCATGCCGCCAACTGTGTCGAAGTTTTTCACGGGCAAGGGAGAGGTTATGGATGACGGCCTCTACCGGGAGTTGTCCTTCAAAGAGGTCGCGCAAAGGACCTCCTTCTATGAGGTGCTTGAGAAGTTCGGGCGCCTTCCGGGGGAGACGTGCCTCGTCCCTGGTCAGGCGTCTTTTCTTCCTCCCGGGAGTACCGCGCATCAGGGTGGTGTAGGTCTCCGGTCGTCGCCCGGGAGGTCCGGGTCTTCTGAGAGCGTACAAGGGCGACGCCCGGAATGCCAACACTGTACAGGAGACTTAGACCAAGGAAAATTTAGATTAGTCTTAGTTCTCTAGTTTCTTTTTTTTTGTTTTGATGTTGTACATACTTTTAATGATTAATGGAAAGTCGCCCGCTATTTTGCTAATTAACGCCATTCTTTGCTTCGCGACCGGTTGCTTCCCTAGACCGGTCACTTTCGATGCACGCGTTTCCGATTGCCTTTAATTATTGATTCGTTTTGCGGGCAAGACCGGTCACGCTCGAGCGACCGGTCGCCTCGTTTTTATCTTAAGGACGCGACTTGGTCGTTTTTGACAACTGGTCGTTCCCGCTCTCGCCCGGTCGTTTTTAGTGACCGGGCGCTTTGTTTATTCTTTCCCTATCCTTGCTTTTGGTAGCCAAGCGATGGTACTTACGGTTGTTCCCCCTTTCTCTTTTTCCCCGAGAGGGAGAAAGAAAGCAAGGGGGATCCAGCCGAGATACGGTGTGGCGTCCCACACCTAGTGATTCACCCATTACAGGCGACCAGAGCTCCCAGAGTTTCCAGAGATGGGTTTTCCGCTTTTGCTCTTGTTTGCGACAACTCATAGCAAGATTTTCCAGGGCATTGCATCCTGTAGGGCTGGCCCGGGTATTTCTTTTCCAGGGCATTACATCCTGTAGGGCTGGCCCGGGTGTTTCTTTTCCAGGGCATTACATCCTGTTTTTTAGGTCGAATTTTTCCAAAAAATAATTCCTTTATTGATGTTCAACGTTACATCGATTTTTACATAAAATTTCTTGAGGCACTCCGTGCCAGAATGGGGCAACTCGTATCCCTCGACATTCTTCAGGTGATACGAAGCTCGTCCAACCTTCTGATGGATAATGTAAGGACCTTCCCACTGGGGGTCGAGCTTTTTGGGCTGCTTAACCTCCTTAGGACAAGCTCGCCAGGGACAAAGCTTCGTTCCCTGACTTTGCGGTTGAAGTACCTCTACTTTCCTCTTGTCTTTCACCATCCGGGCGGCTGCAGGGCTCTTTTCTCTTCAAGAAGGTCTAGGCCGTCTTTTACCCCTTCATCGTTAAGCTGCTCGTCGTAAGATTCGCAACGAACTGATGGGATCATAACTTCGGCCGGGACGACTGCCTCTAGGCCGTAAGTTAACCTGAAAGGTGTTTCTCCAGTTGGTCCCTTTTCCGTCGTTCGGTAGGACCACAAGACTTGGTGTAATAGTTCGGCCCATCCCCTTTCTTGCCTCCTAATTTCTCTTCAACGCTTTTATGATCTGCCCGTTTGCGTTCTCGACCTGTCCGTTGGCCTGTGGGTGCGCCACTGACGCGAATCTTACCTCGATTTTCCATTGTTCACAAAACTCCCGGAAACTGTCGCAATTGAACTGCGTCCCATTGTCGTTATTATGATCCTTGGCAACCCGAATCTGCACACAATGTGCTTCCATACGAATTCTTGCGACCTCTTGGCTGTGATGGACACGGTTGGCATCGCTTCCACCCATTTTGTGAAGTAATCAATGGCCACATACACGAACCTGAACCTCCCGGGGATGCTTCCGGAAAGGGCCAATGATATCCAACCCCCACATTGCGAACGGGATCGGGGATAGTATGGCCTGTTGCGCGGCCGGGGGGTTATGTATCTTGCTGCCATGCTCCTGGCACCTGGTGCATTTCCGAATGTACTCCTTGCAGTGGTTTTGCATCTCGGCCAGTAGTAGCCGAGCCTCATGATTTTGTGGGTCGTGGCTCTTTCTCCCTGGTGGTTTCCGCAAACCCCTTCATGTACCTCCTTTATAAGCTCACCTCCCTCTTCGTCCGTGACGCATCTGAGGGCGGGCCTGGCGAACGACCTTTTGTAGAGGCGCCCTTCCTCGAAAAAGAATGATGCCGCTCGTCGTTCAGGGTCCTGGCCTCTTTGTCCTCCGGGGGCAATTTCCCTTCAAGGATGTACTCCACGATCGGGGTCATCCAAGATTCTTCTGGCACGAGGGGCTCAGCCGCCAGGACCTGTGCCTCGTCTACGCTTGGATTGGTCTTGTCTCCAACCACACCTTACTTGGATTCTTTCGGCCATGCTTGCTAACTTTGCTAGCGCGTCCGCTTCGGTGTTTTTTGTCCGAGGAAGGTGTTTCAGCTCACATCTCGAGAAGCTTTTTTAGCTCTTGAACCCTTAGCAAGTACCTCCAGAGCTTTTCTTCCTTTACCTCATATATGTTGTCGTGCTGGCGGGTGACCAGCAAGGAGTCTGAGTATATCTCCAGGTCTGTCGCACCTAGGGCGATGGCGACTCTAGGCCTTGAATGAGAGCTTCGTATCGGCCTCGTTGTTAGTTACTTCGAATTCCAGTCGGAAGGCGTAGTTGATGTCCCGTCCGTCGGGAGTCTGGACTACAATCCCCGCTCCCGCTCCCGTTTTGCACCGAGCACCGTCTACCTGGATGAAGGGGGGGGCTTTCCTTCTTCTTGGTCGAAGCTGGTTTCCGTTATGAAGTCCGCTAGGGCCTGAGCCTTGATTGCCGTTCGTGGTAGGAAGTGGATTTCATATTGGGTGAGCTCGACTGCCCAGCTTACCATGCGTCCCGACGCATTCGGGTTATTCGTTATTTGCTTCAGCGGCCAGTTAGTCCTTACAAGATTCGATGCGATTGGAAATATGGGCGCAGCTTCCGGGATGCCACCACCAGAGCAAGGAAAACCTTTTCGATGTTGGTGTAGCGTCTTCTACGGGGGTCAGGATCTTCCCTGTGTAGTAGACGGGAATCTCCTTTTTTTCGTGCTCCATAATTAGGACCGCTGCTACCGCCCATGCTGATGCGGACAGGTAGAGGTAGAGGTCCTGGCCGGGCGCTGGGACTCCCAGCTTGGGTAACCCTCGGAGCATTTCTTTGATCTTTTCGAAGGCTTCTTTGCATTCCTGGCCCCACTGGAACTTGCTGTTCTTCCTTAGTATGTTGAAGAACGGGATTGCCTTTTCCTGTAACTTTGAGCAAACCTACTCAGGGCCGTGAGTCTTCCGTTGAGGCTTGGACATCTTTGATGCTTCGGGGAGGGCTGAGGTCAAGAATCGCCTGGGTCTTTTCCGGATCCACCTCTATCCCTCGTTGCCCGACGATGAAGCCAGGAATTTTCCTTTGGAGACCCCGAACGCATTTTTCCGGGTTTAGCTTGATTTGGAATTTGTCGAGCGTGGTGAATGTCTCTTCCAAGTCTTTCATGTGCTGCTCTTTGGACGGACTTCTCACGACTATGTCGTCCACGTAGGCTTCCACATTTCTCGAGAGTTGCTCCCGGAACACTTTGTCTATCATTCGTTGGAAAGTGGCGCCAGCATTTTTTAATCCGAATGGCATCACTTTGTAGCAGAAGATTCCTGCTGAGGTGACGAAGGAAGTTTTCTCAGAGTCCTTCTCGTTCATCTTTATTTGGTTATACCCGGAGAATGCGTCCAAGAAGCTCAAGACGGAGCTCTGGGCGACGAGACACCAGTCTGTCTATCGATGGCAACGGGTAAAAGTCTTTGGGGCATGCTTTATTCAGGTCGGTGAAATCCACGCACATTCTCCATTTCCCATTAGACTTTTTACCATGACCACGTTTGCCAGCCACTTGGGGTAAGACACTCTCTGATAAAACCCGCTTGCAGGAGCTTCCGGACTTCTTCTCGAGCAGCCTGGTCCCTTTCTGCCCCGACCACCCTTCTTCTTTGGCGGATTGACGGGTGCGCTGGGTCCACGTTGAGATTATGCTGGATAACGTCTGGGCTTATTCCGGGCATCTCCTCTGTGCTCCAGGCGAATGTGGCCCTTCTTTTTTCCAGGAACCTTGTTAGATGGACTTGTTCTTCGCTGTCAAAGGCATTCCCAATTTTAAAGAATTTGCTGGGGTCAGTTCGTAGGGTACCTCTTTTGGAGGATCGGCGGGGGCCTCGTACCGCCCTGTGTTTCGTCGGGAAGGGGGAGCTTTCCCTTGAATTCCTTTCGGACCCCGTGTTTTGACGGTCTCATTTTCCGGCAGACCTTCCATGATCCGTACTTCCACACCCGCGCGACTTCTGGCTTCCCCTCACCGTTACGAGCTTCCCTGACGGGTCAGGTACTTCATTTTCAGATGGTGGTGCTACAAATGGCTCTGAAGGCGTTTATTCCTGGTCGCCCGAGGTACATGTTGTACCAGAGAGCCCGGGAAGGATGAAGGCCGTCAGTTTTCCGTGCGCCTCTCGTCCCCCTGCCCTAGGGTGATGGTGAAGTCGATGCTTCCTGTAGATTTAGCCGAGATTCCTCCTACAAAACCTCCCAGTACGGCTGTAGGGCTTGATCTTATCTTCCGGTATTTTGAGTTTCCTTACCGCCTCGACAGAAATGACGTTTGCACCTGCCCCGCTATCGACCAGGATTCCTTCCATCATGCGGTCATTCACCTGGCCCTTATGACCATGGATCGTTGTGCGGGTACAGGACTCCGTCTTCATCGTCCTCGGTGAAGTAGATTGGGGGGAGCTTTTGATGTTTCGTATCCTTCTTGTCCGGGAGTTCCCGGTGAACCTCGTGGACGTGTCTTTTCCTCTCATTGGGGGTCAGGGCCCTACTTCTGAGAATAGTCCTGTGATTACCCCGAAGGACTTGCTATGATCCAATTCAGGGTGGACCTCTTCTTCTGGTTTGGCCGGGAGGACTGGCTACCATGGTGCTGCCTTTGCTGGCCTCCCCTTCCCTTCTTCTTGTTCTCCCTATTATCCTTAGCTCTTTGGCGAGGTTCGCGCAGTTTATGGTTCTGTGGCTGCGGTGCCCATGGTACTCACAGAAGGCCACCGGCACTTCTCCCGGGAAGGGTTTCCTTGGTGGAGGCAGGAGCCCCTCTCTCACGGCAGTGGCGTATTTCCCTGGGTCTATCGATACCGATGGGAAGGTTCTGGAGCTGGAGGCCTGCTGTCCCTGGGGGGCCGGGGTCTTGGAATAAGGCTTGTATCGGCTTCCCCCTGGTGCGATCCTCCGGTCGCAATCGCCCCTCCTGACTGGCCTGCCTTCTTTTCACCCACGGCGGGGGCTTTAAAGCTATTGAGGAGCTCCTTGGCCTTATTCTCCGCAACTTCCGATTTGAGGAAGTCGTGGATCATCTCGCTAACTCACCATGCGACTTTGGCGCCTTGATGGCTATCTTTCCAGCGAGGCGTGGGGGGTCAGGCCATTACCGAAGGCTTTGATCAATATCTTTTCATCGATATCGTCGATTTCAGCCACCTGCTTATGGAACCGCTCGCTGTATTCCTTTACAGTCTCTCCCTTCGCCTGTTTGACATCCATAAGCTCTATCGTTTCCCTTTTCACCTTCTTACTGGCCGCAAAGTATTGTTGGAACTCCTCGGTTAGTTGTTTGAAACTGGAGATCGACTGGGGTGGCCTAGACGAGATCCAGCTCAGGGCTCTCTTGGAGAGTGTCCCGGGAACAAGTTGCACAGGGCGAGGGAGCTAATCCCCGGGGTGTTCATGGCAAACATGAACTTCTTAATGTGCTGAGCATCGGGTCCCCGTACCGTCGTACTTCTCCACCGCCGGGGCGACGAAGTGGGGCGGAAGTTTAGCTCTGCGGATCTTCTCAGAGAAGGGATACAGGCTCATGTCAATGGCATCATCTTCTTCTTCTTCGATGGTGATTAAGGCCTCCCCCCGGGTGCCTTTTTTCCCTTCGTTGCTCCCGGTCGCATCCCGACCCTTCAGGAGATCTATCGCTTCTGACATCTCCTCCCACTTTCGCTGGAATTCCTCGTCTCTCTGCATCAATTCCTGTTGCAGGAGCTCGTTTCCTTCCACGATTTTTTCGTCGATTGATCTAGTGAGGCTCGCCAGCATGTTCTCCAGGTCTTTTTTGGAAATGGAGTCGTGGGTTGCCTCGGGTCCAGTGCTTCCGTCGTTTGTGGATTTTTCCTTGTTCTGGGTGCCATCTTCGTACCTAATCTGCAAAAAACACAATTTTGTTCTCAGATGTGTCGACTTCGTGTGTTTCCAAAGTTATTATTCTTGTTGGTGATCTCGTGGTTGCTAGATCTGAGCTGTTCGTTTCCCACAGACGGCGCCAGATGAAATAGTACAAACCCCGGGATCCTCACACCGTCCTCTCTCGTGGTCTAACGATTGGGATTCTAATCTATTGATGAATTCTACCGAGTTACCTTGTTACCGAAAGGGGGAGCGCAAGAACAGGGGTGGGGAGAGAGATTCGCGACAACACAATGCAACAGTGAAGATTCTCAAGTACTGTTCGCGTGCCTTTTATTAAGGGGTGAACCCCTATTTATAGTGTTTCCCATCTGCCCTCTGGCCTATCACGTTGTGCCAGGCTGGCACAGAAATATCTCGGCGGACTTACAAAATATCTGACAAATATCTTATCCTAATCTCCCTACCGACCGGTCACAGACGACCGGTCGCTATCTGTGCCTTACTAGGCGACTGGTCACAGATGACCGCTCGCTTCTCGTACCACCCTTTGTATTCAGGTGACGGTCGTAACGACCGGGGCGATGCTTTTGGAAGGCGATCGGTTGTTCCGCACACTGTGTTCTTGGATTCTTGGCGACCGGCCGAGCACGTCCGGTCACCGCTTGAGGCCTGTTTGGATTTGGCCTGGGACGCCCGGTCGTTGTCCTAGCCTTATTAGGCTGTTGCTCTTTCTTTAGGGCTTCTGGACACATTTTCCCCTCTTCAGTTGGCATACATAAGGTAAGGTTAAGATAAGTTGCAACCATTCCTTTTTAAAGGATGGTTTGTATTGTTAAGGCTAAGATAAGCTACTACTCCCTTATTAAAGGGTGGTTGTTTCTAAGATTAAGATAAGATTAGATTGAGGTGAGAGGTAAGGATGGACTAAGATTAAGAGGAATATAACTTAAGGAGTTAAACAATTAACTCTCTAATTGAGGGAACGCATTTAAGTCGTTATTGTGTGTGAACTTTAATTGTTCATATTGGATTGTTGTTACAGCATTTACTATTAGTTGTGCATCTAATCAACCTCCATGCTATCGACAATTAGTCGTCGTAGCCACGTTACCTTGGGGGCCATAAGAGGATCGTACCAGCATTCGTGCTGACCCCCTTTGGGGGCTGTTTTTACTACACAGGTGTACATCAAGAGGCGGCCGTCGCGGGAGTAAGAAGAGGATACAAGTGTTAAGGATTAAGTGTGGCCTACGAGTTGTGCATGTACACTCGTATGGCAATCGAGTTAGTAAGATGTATAGGATGTGAGAGGGTTGTAAGAAGAATATGTATTTGGTTAAGGTTGTTATGTGCTAATGTTCGGTATATTCTGTAGTCAGACCGTGGCAAGGTCCTGGAGTGTAAAGAATTCCACTGTGACATGTATATATATGCTGTTAAGTTGCGAGACCACATTTGGATTGAGTTGGGGTGTTATAGTTTGAACTATAATTAGTTTTAGATTGTAACCAGCTCTCTGGTAATCTACTGCACATGCTATTCGTGCTTTCATGATTATTCGCTAAGTTTCTCTGGTGTCAATAGTTTCTGAAGCATACCAGTTCTTCTGGTTCAGTACAAGTGTTCTTTACTTGTATGACCTTGCATTTCTATGCGTCGGTCCTAGTGACTTTGTTACGTCTCCTTTCACCTTTTATTCCATTGGAATTCACATCTTGTGATTGTTAGTGTGCTTCACACTCTTCGTGCTTCTTTGGCCTCAGGCCGCACGGTCTGTTGCTAAGCTTCCTTAGCTGGCTTATGCCATGTTTGTTGGTGAAAAGAAGGGTCTACTCCGATTTACATTCTCCGTATTCCTAGCCATCCCATTAGATCATTAGCTGTGCAAGTGCAATACCAAAACACTCAGTCATACAGAGTGCAGAGGCGTAAACGCTTGGCAGTAAGTCACTTACGTGATAGGAAGGAACATTTCTGCCTATCATCTCATACTTATACTCCGTGTCATTATCTAACTACTTTCTCATGGCGATCGCTTGTTGCGCACCGTGTTCTGACTCACTGTACAACATTGTTTTTACTGTTTTTGTTACTATGGTAGTTCCTCTTCACTTATCGCCATTGTCATTGGCACCATTTCCTTATGGTGTAAATACACTAGGAGTTTCCTATGTTTGTGTGTATGAAGGTTTTCGTAGCATACGGCAATCTTATTATCTTCCCAATGTGGAGATGTCTTATTTAACTTAGGTTTTATGTGTAGGTTAGCTTACCTCACATTCTATCATCATTTGTGATACAGTGTACCAAGTATCTTGGTTGATAATGGATGAAGTAATTTATCAGGTTACAAGCTCTCTTGAGCGTTGGTCATTCATGGTGTGCAATGTACACTCACATTGATTGTTTTTGACAACTACTGTCCTCCCAAAGCTGAGCATTGGTTATAGGCTCTAGTTGTGCGGTTTTACTTTGTATGTACATCACCGGGACATCCCAAGAAACTTCAAGGGTTTTCGGGTCCCGTTCTCTAATTGAAGAGTATCCTATCACTGATAAATGAAAGTTCTTGTCGAGGGGTTTGTCACCACTCATAAGTCTCATGGCAGGATTACTATGTTGGTACCTGCTTATGTACTGCCTATGGTGTATACTTACTCCTTTAATTCGTGATGGTTTGGATTGTCTTTTCCTTGTTTCATCGCCCCTTGGCAATATCCATATGCGTAGGCTTTATTGTTATAGTAGATGGAAGCCTTTCCTAAGGGTTCACATATTCACCACATTGGTGGTCTTTGGTTAACGAGGGGTACCTTCACTTGGGTTCTCGTAGTGTCCAAGTGTGTACTAGGCCATTGTTGGCATTATAACGTTTCCTATGCCTCTGTGTTATCACTTCTACAGAAGGCGTGAAGGGTAATTAAACGCTTCGTCAACTGTATATAGAGTGATGCTCTAGTGACAGTGACATTGAGGTAGCCATTACTCCAAGTCACTTATGATGTTGAGCTCAAATTGTGTGATTCAATTGTCGATCTGCTTATTGTAAGAAGCAATATCTTCTGCAAGTCTTGTTAGCAAATGGTGCGGGTTTTGCAACCGTTTTAGTTTACATGACGTAGTTAGTTTATGGCTTCTGAGTCTTATTGCTGCAAGCTATGCTCTTTGCAAGCTGCTTATACATGCTTTCACTCCTTGTATACCCCATAGGTTGGAGGAATTACTGGGCTCCATGGCAAGTCGTGACATCACGCTTCCGTTCATAAGAGGTCCTTTAGGCATTCTGGTGCTAATCAGTGCCTTTTGCAGTTTCGGGTATTTCCTGTTAAGTGAAATCCCTTTGGTGTCTTAGCCGAGTGTTTGTTCCAGCTCTTGTATTCTTATCTTGACGCTTTGTTTGACTGTTGTTAATCCAGTCACCCTTCAAGGATTGCTCATGGGTGTTGTTAAATTATGCCGTTGCATCCGGCTAATGTTTATGATATGTTGTCCACTGTGCCGTCTTGTGGTATCGTACTTGAGTTGTCCCTTTTAGGGTTATAACGTCTCCCGTTCTTGGGTAGACTGTTTACACTTGCTCCCTGTGCTTAAGACTAGGTTTGATGTCCCCTTCAATGATGGATTATACTTGTGGTCATCTTGGGGTTGCTCTTGGGAACTCCGCCCCGTTTGTTGAGCATTGTTAGGTTCACGTTAGGCATTCGCCTTCCTGTGTTTAGGCTGGGTATCCCATCCAGCTGTCAGGTAATTGCTTGGATTATTTGAGACATATCCAATGTCTATACTTATTAGTCTGTGCTTTTTGCACTTCCCAATCTTTATTCCTTATCTTCAGATGGATTCTCTGAGTTCCTTATACTTGTTCCTTAACTGAGTTTTCTTCTCCTTGATTGTCTGTGGTGTCCAGTTGTTCTGGTTAAAATTTACTCATGGTCCGTAGAACGGAGTTGACTACTTCCCGTGTGTCGTACACTACATGTATACATATGTGGGGTATCTTGTTGATACGTTGCCACTTACCTAACTATATGTCAGGCCCGCAAGCTCCTTCGGAGTGCGATTGTCCCACATCCCGTAATTGGGTACACTCGTAGTGTTCGTCGCACGCCTAGGTGAAGTATTCTATTGTCAACTCCTCTTGTATCATTCCATGATACTCACCGTAATTCTGTTGGTTTGGTTTTCAAATCCAAGGTTTGAAAAAGATTGTGGTTTTGAAAGAAAAATTTGGTTTTTAAAATCATGGTACGGTGTTAAAAGAAGTTCTTCATGGCATAGCCATGTTCGAAATCTTGACCAAGTCCAGCTTCCCGCTGACTAGTATGTTCTAAATGCAGTGGTCAGGCCGTCAGGCCTTTCCATGGTTTCATTCCTCTAGTTTTTTGGATGTTTATCCCTGTAGTCGCTTCATCGCTGTCACGGTACATTACTATGTACCTGTGGTATGTTAAAAGTCCTCCTGAATGCTCCCGTTATTACTGCACTTGCCGTGGCAAGTGCGTGGTACTGGTGGTTTTTGAGTAATCCTATACCGATCACGGTATGGTTTCCACTCGTATTTGTTAGTCTTGTTGACTCTTCCCTCGATCTTATTGATCTATAATTGGTATACTCGATCCCTTAGGTAGCTCCTTGGTGGTCTAGACATGGCTGTCGTAGATCTGGGTACTTCTCCAATCCTTGGAGATTCCCCTTTTTATTTGGTTGTGTTGTTCCCTGTTGCTCGTTCCCACACGTTTGTTGTGGTTGATGAGCCTGAGTTGGTTTAGGCACTACGGTTGTAGTTGCATCAGATTATATCTTGTGAATGTTCTTGTAGCTGTCTGAGCTATGTTGGCCAGGTTTGTAACCTTTTTGGCGTTGTAGTTTTGGAGTCAATCACTCCCGACTATGTCCTTAGCCAGCTAGCATACCGTTGGTGGTGTTGCTTGGCTATTACCGTTGTCCCGCAGACTTGTGTCTCGGGTTCCATTACTGCTCCTTTTCCATTTCGTTGCACGGTTAGTGCTTCTTTCCTGCTGGTTGTCTAGCTAGGTTCTGCGACTGCTAAGCATGTCGCCCCATGCTGTTGTAAGTTGTAGCCTCCTGTGGTTGGAGTGCTTATTCCACCGCTATTAAGTACGGGTATCGATGTTCAACCGGGGTCCATCACCGGGTCTTCCATTTCTTGGAATCTACTATATGTCAGGTTCTTTCCTCTTATAGGAATATCTCATTACTGCCAGATCGGGTTTTCCCGAGTATGAGAGGACTTTCCTTCTCTCTGGCGTACTTTCCCAAGTTATACCAAGGGATTTGTGGAGGGCGGGTCTGGTATTGTAGGTATCCGGTACTCACGGGAGTTCCTAACTAGCATCTCTCTAATGCTATCACTCAGCCCTTAGCCCTAAGCTTCTAATTCCTAACTCGGTATTCCTAAACTCGGTATTTCCAGTCATCAGAGCGAAGTGTCGCTCTGATACCACTTTTTGTAACACCCCTACCGTTAATACTGTCATTACCGTCCAATCTCCTCGTACTTCCAGATTCACGCAGCGGATACATAATTACATACAGTGGGTGATACAACGCCGTTAGTCACCCACGTGACTAACAAGGCTACTACTACTACATACCGCATCGGTCTGATGGACCGGAATCCCGAGTACTACACATCTACAATTCATACTCGTTTACCAATCCAACACTACAATGCTCCATTCAACACTTTACTTCTTTACAATACCATACAATACAATATACATAACCGAGTTTACTAGGTTCCAAATACAAATACAATGCTTCTTCCAAGTTCCTATGTACTCATTCGGTGTCTACATCTACCTATTCCTCACAAACTACATAATTCCAATACACACCTCTACATTCTACTTCTAACTATCCAAGTGTAGCCACCGGTCTCTTACCTTGACCACATCCGCTTCGGGTACCTGCACACTAAAAACGTTCCCCCTAGGGGGTCAGCTTTCGCTGCATATGATAACCGCATACCCCGCGTACTAGTGAGGGTACGCCGACCACTTGGTCGAATACATGCAGTTCATTTTACAATACATACATACATACATGCTTTCATTCATACCAATACAATACTTTACAAGGATACATTCATACAGTTCAATACATACACGGAAGACAATACAAGTCAACCATCCATACTTACCTTCACCGGAGCACATACACAATACATACACAATACTCACAATACACCATACTTGTTAGCTACATTTGTCCACCCGGGTTAATCGGGTGGAGATTACTCTTTTACTCGTTCCACAGTACTTACGCATACATACTCATACTCATACATACTTACTTACTCTTACTCATGTTAAGCCGGTATGGCCTCTGGGCAGGGACTACACCGTCCCACCACCAGGCTTTACTTGGTTCACCAATCCAGGATGCTACCCATTTAAGGGGTTTGGGCCGTGGACCAGTTTAAGAACCAGGAATCGGATCCAACCTCTTGTGTCTCCTCATCCTCACGCGTGGCCGAAACTATATCGGACTTCTACTCATTCCAATTTACTCACTTTCAATTTAGGAGTTAGGTAGTTAGGAATTAGTAGAAGTCAACATCCAAGCCACATACACAATACATTGCTCAAGTACACATCCATACGAAATGTAGTACAATACACAAATACAATATAGGGTACAACTACACTTCATCATCATTCATATATTTCATGAATTATACAACTAGTGTTCAAGACAATAAATATCAAGAACAGCATAAGTCAAGCACAGGTAAGTGCAATATAGTCCGATTCATGCATTTATCTTATTTAGGTGATCAAATAAGCACACAAATCGGGGTAACCAGATTAGGATACAGGGCATGAAGAAATCATACCTTTCACCAATGCTCTTCGTTCACGGACTCTCACCCAGAGTCCAACTATGTCGAATCTAGTACATACATAGCATTCGACGGTTATACTCTACATTTAACTTTACTTATTACGTTACTAACGTGTTCCCGTTTCATGCTTACTACTTCGTTGTTATATAAATTCATTCTCATTACTTACTTACTTCACATTATTACTCAAGCTTGTTCACACTTCTAATAACCCTTAAATGTCATTAATTAGGTGCTAATCATCCTATATAATCATCCCCATTCAAATCCCCTTCATTCAATACCATTAATACACATTTTGGAGACTTTTTAGGTTGGTCCGGGACATGGTCCGGGTCCCTAGTCCCGGACCACCTCTGAAATCGTCTCCTCGGGTTAAAAATTCAACTGGACCGGGACTTGGTAAGGGACCTAAGTCCCGGACCACTTCTGGGGTGCACTCTCGACCTGATTTTGATGCTGGTCCGGGACTTTACCCTGGACCTAGGTCCCGGACCAGTACTAGAGGCAATTCTCGGCATGTTTTCAGGGTCGATCCGGGACTTGGTGTTGGGACTAAGTCCCGGACCCTGTTACAGTTTTACAAGTTTTACAGTTTTCAAACTCTGTTTTGCTCCAACCCTTTTGCTCCATTTTTCTCCAATGATTCCACTCATGATCCACCATATTTTAGCTCCCTAATAACACTCTAAACTTCATTAATTCAATTACTAATTCATCATCCAAATCTTGGTTCATTTACACAATTTTCTTCACACTAAGATCTTCCTAGAACCCAAGAGTAGTTTGCTACAGCTTTCTTTCCTTTCTTACTTATCATCTCTTACTCATCAACTAGTGTCATTCCTAGTTTGTTCTTGCATTATCTCATTCTCTAATCACACTCAACTACCCAATCCTTCCTAGTTCAATCCCAAAGTGGTGTACTTATACAAAATACTCCAAAACACCCTTAGACCAACTTGATTGTTCTCTCTAAACTCCACACTCTTAAGTCACCAATTTCCTACGAAAATTTCGGCAGAGTTTCCCCGTTTTCTTAAGTATTTCCCAAGCATCATTTGGCTTGTTCACTCAGTTCACACATCCCTGTTTGTGCATACACATTATCCACAAGCTCCAAGGCACAACAATACTAAACTTAAGCATTATCACCACATTTGATTATAGCACTTATACCTTGATTATTCTAGCTCTACTACCTCTACTCGCCAATACATATACTTCACTAATGTCATTTCTCATTCACCATCATAGTTTTTACACCATTCTACACAACATCAATACCTCCACGAATACAAAACCTATACAAAGGTAAGTGCATTACCTTAGATTTTTAGCTCATTTTCTCTCTTCCTTTCTCCTTTCTTCCTTCTTCTTCCTTTTCTTTTTTTATTTTTCTTGTTCTTGCTCTATAAAATCAGTAGTTCTACAGCCCATACATACACAATACTAATTTAGCATTTCACCCTTAACTAGCCTAGGGTTTACATACTTGTTTAATGTTTGAAGATGAAACATTACCTTCCAATGGATAGATGAAGCTCTTGTCTAGCAAGAGAGTAATTTCTCAGCTCCAAGAAGAAGCCACATTCGGCTGGACAAGCAAGAACAAGGAGTTCAAAACTAGCATTTCTTATAATGTAAATGGGAGCTAAAAACGGAAGGTTTTCGGATTTCTTTTTACCTTAACCAACAAGATGAAAGAGGGGCTTCCAATGGTGGTTTCAAACCTTCAAATGGCTAATACCCATGGAGATGGAATGTGAGGTTTTCGAATTTTGGAAAGAGGACATTGTTCTCCTTGGCGAGAGGATTCCAACGGTACCATTTTTATAATTTTTGGGCAAGTATTGAGTGGTCAAAGATTGAGAGGAAGATGGGTGTCTCTTTGGTTTTATGAAATCGCCATGGTTGAGCTCCATGGGGGAGAAGAAGTCAGAAGGAGGGGAGGAGTACGCGGGAGTGTAAGGGAATTGGAGAGAGAGGGAGTGTTAGTCACTTTTGTACTTTTATTTCCCTTTCTTTATTAGCCTTGTCCTTTAGTGTGTGAGTGTGAGTGTATTTAATTAATTTGAAAAAGAGGGAAGGATGCTCACGAGACACACACACACACTCAATCGGTTTTTAAATTTTTATTTACCAAATGGACACACTAGTTTGTGCTTATTACAGTTTACACCCCACAACTACCCGTTTTTGCACTATTCACTAACCGGAACCCGTTTTCCGGAATTTTCTCGTTTTGATTTTATTGGTTCTAAAGCTTCACTAATATTTATTAATGACTATTTAGTTGACCAAAATTATTACGAGTCTATTTGACCTGCTTAAGGACACGTTTTCCCGGTTACCTCGAAATACGCGCTTTAATGTTCATTAGTATTTTTAATCCATTTTAAGGATCCGTTTTCTTCGGAATTTGTTCCCTAATATTTATTTAGACTTAATTAAGCCTTTAAAATCCTTATAATACACTAACCGAGGTTTCATACCTCCTATGGTTATTTAACGCTTATTTAGCGTTTTTCGCTTTTTAAGCGTTTCTTTATTTCTTTTGGATTTATTTTTCCTCACCAATATTTCTTAATCATTATTAGGCTCTTAAATACCTATTAGGATAATTTAATCGCCATATTTAAGGTCGGGGTATTTCATAGATAAATATCTAAACTACTCTCTTTATTACTAACTTAAATACTAAAGATAAAAACTACTCATATACAAAGGTAAAAACTAAACATAATCTTGGTACGGGCCGGCCTATCCGATGGCCCACGTGCATTGGTCACATTCCTCCTGTCTTTGAGAACGACCTTGGCCTCAAGGTCGAAAGCAGGAAAATCACGTTGCAATACTTCAACAGGTTCCCATGAAGCATCGACGGCTAGAAGGCCTTGCCATTTGACGAGAACATGAGGAATAAACCGTCCTGTGCAGCTGTTCACGCCGACCCAGTATGCGACTTGGGGCAATCTGAGGATGACCGTCTTTGAAGTCTGACGGCAAGGTTGTTGACAAATCTACCTTTTTCATCAAGCAAGAAAATAACCCAACTATTTTGGTGATGTCTAGACACACCAATTGACAAGAAGCAATCAAGAGAGTCAAATGTGAAAGAAGCATGATCACAGATATGCTTGCCAATATTTGCCGAGGTCAAATTTGAACTTCCAACTCTTACCATCAGGTCCGTATTGCTAGCAGATACTCCTAAAACGAAAACGTAAGCAAGTTCCCCCATTCTTGGTTTTGCATTAGCAGCAACAGAGCGTACACTGATAAGTGCAAAACATATAGACTTCTTAAGGTTTAATCACCTTATTAATTGCAGCATTTTTAGTAATGTTTCGCACTTATCTAGGGTTTTTCCTATAATTATGTTGTTACATTAACTGATGTATTATATGTGTTAAATTGTAGGAAAAATACCTAAAACATATATATGTTTATAAGGGATTAAAGAAGGTCACGCGGAGAGGACATGCATGCGCATGATTTGCATGCAACCGCCTCATTATGGGGCGGACGACACTAGGAAGGAAGAAAATAGAGGCAACCGCCTCATTAGGGGGCGGACAAACTCATTGCAACCGCCCCATTAACAGGAGGACGTGGAGGCGGACAAGAGAGGATGCATGGGTTAGCGGACACAATTCATACCGCCTACACAACCGCCTCATTTGAGGAGGCGGACGTGACTAAAATTACCCATACAACCGCCTATTATTTCATGCGGACATCTAGCGGACGTGACTAAAAATACAGATCTGAAACGGGTTATCTTCTTCGCCGACTCGCTCTGCAACTTGATTCAGACGGCGCCTACCTGAAAATACTCACGCGTTGTTCCTGTCCCCTGCAATCAGTGAAGCTTCAATCAACGAGCTCAATCAATGAGCTGCTCCTCTGCTGATTCTTCTTCCTCTGCTCATTCTTCTTCCTCTATAAATACAACGCTCAGCTTGCCTTCTTCGGTGTCCTTCCGGAGGCTCCTTCCGTGTTTCCTCTGGAGTTCCAATTCACACACCATCTCATTTCTCTCCTTCCGCCTTCTCCATTTTATTTATTTTACATTCCACTAAATCCACCTCTAGCCTACGTATACAAAATAGCAGAGTGAGCCGGAGTGATTACGGATGATTTCTATTACTCTTGTCTCTGTCTATCTATTTAATATGTTAGGCTAGTTTACGTTCGCTTTGGGAATAATTATTATATTCTGTATTAATTATGCAATGTTTTTACTGGTTTTAATTTAATGAAGTTTGTTACGCTTAAAGCTCATCTCTCGCCTTTTTAATAAATGTCATGAGTTTTTAAATTGCTTGCTAAGTCTATTTGATCAGACTAGGTGATAAATAGATAGGTTGATTAAGCCGTAAATCTGGAGAAAGCTCTATTATGATTTAATGAGTTAGTATTTTCAGATGCAATTATATTTCCTGGAATTTAATGTCCGTTTACATAAGAGTGCTCGAACCTTGATTAGACCGAGCATTTCTGGTAAACGAGTTCTTATGAGGCTATGACTTAGTCCTTAGGATAATTTAAGGAATTTTGCCAAACAATTATAATTAAACCAGTAGGAATAGCATGAAGGAGCAGATAATATTAATCTGAACCAGAGTCCCGTTTAGTTAATTTGCTTACTTAGTTAATCTTATTAACTGTTTTTATTTATATTTAACAAGTCAATTAATCCCCCCTTTGTGACACGCTTAGGTACTATAATATGTACATTAGTCCCGTGGTTCGATATCCGGTCGCTTACATTTCACTATACTACTGCGACCGGGATTTGTTTGCAGTCCGACGTTTATTTTGGGTTTTAATTTCTTTTCTTTAATTTTAATTACACCACTTAAACCACTCACTTTATAACGTCTGCAAAATGGCGCCGTTGCCGGGGACTAGATTTATTCTAGTTCCTAAGCTCCGGATTATTCACCTGTTTAATTATAAATATTTTGTTCTTTTACTGTTAATATTATGTCCATAAAATTTTTTTTGATGTTAATATTAATTATCTACTATTTTTGTTCATATTAATCATTTAATAATCTGTTAATATTAATTGGACATCTGACATTGGACACCTGACTTTGGCCATCTAACTTCGGACATCTAACTTCTAACATCTAACTTCTAACTCTTATTAACATTTAATTTCCATTGTCTCTAACATTTAATTTCCATTGTCTAACATTTAATTTATGTAAATTAACTACTAACTTATAATTATGTCATTTTTATTTTCTAACTCAAATTTTATGTAAATATATTTTTGTTGTTTTTATTAGGATTAAGAACAAAGAAAAAAAAAACGGAACAGGGGGTTGTCCGCGTGGACAACCGCCCCATTACCATGCGGACACCACTGAGATTACCGCATCCTTGTCCGCCTGAAAACCGAGCGGACGTCCAGGCGGACGTCCCTCTAAACTGAAAAAAAAAAACGCCGCGTTTGCAATCTTGTTCTTCCCCAAATCAGTCGAACTCGAGCCCGATACAGAGAAGAGCACAGCGCGAATCGCCCTCCCCCTCAAATCAACACAACTTCCTCGTTTCTTCACCAAATCTTACAAGGTTAGTACCGAAATCTTCGTTTTTCAATTCTCTACGTTTCTATAGCTTCAAATTTGTAAATGATGAACTACATTAGGAGAAATTAGGAGCTGAAGTTTCGAATCCCTAATTCACAAATTCGAAAATTTCGAACTTAATTTGCTAGATTTCCCTCGAATTTGTCCTCCATTAATCATAATATACTATACAAGGTTAAATCTTCACTTATTACACTTAGATTGGGTGTTTTTGATGAATTCTAAAATTGGTGAATGTTAGTTACGAAAATTCCTTGTTGAAACTAGCATTTTCAGTTTTATTTTGCCTTGATTATTAAACGAATGAATATTATGATTATAGGTTGTTATTTATAAGATTTGATTGGTGACGGTATAAAACCTTGAATCTGACTGAATTTTTTGTGGAGAAACGAAGAATTTTAGGGGAGACTCTGTCGAATTTTCGACAGAATTTATGTTGTATAATTATTCTGTTTATGTTTCATTCTTTGTTCAACTTGTTTTCTATTTTTATTAATTTACGGAGTTGTTTATGGTAAAATAATAATGTTCTATCTTGATATTAATTTTTGTCTTGTTTATTAACGTTCTTGTTGTTATTTTCTTTTAATTTTTATGTTATTTTTGTTTATTTTTATGTGTTATTTTCTATTAATGTTCATGTTATTATTAATTTGTTTAAATAATTGAATATTTTATTGTTATGCTGTTAATATTTGTTTACCTTTAATTCCATATATTAGTATGCCTCCTCGTATGCGTGGTGGTCCATCTGGTTCTAGATCTGCTAGGGGCAACTGCCCCGGGGCATCATCTTCTTCTGCTCCTTTACGTCATCCGGATCTTCGGGATGACGGGTTTATTTCGGCAGAAGCCCGAGCCTGGTTCGATCTAGGTAAGGACTTCATTATGGAGAGGAGATTGATCCTGAGGTACTGAGGCTGCAGGGGTGGATACCCTGTTTGCCAGACATGGACTTTCTATGGTCCTGACGATGGGTGCGGGAGTCTTCTGTGAGGAGCTCGTGAGAGAGTTTTAGCGAATGCCCGGGCGGGCAATCTGAGCATCACCTCTTACGTGCGCCATCACCTGTGGAGATCACACCATCACATTCTCGTCATCCTACACATCCAGATTGGTCCTGGAGATCACCGGGGGTTCACAGAGGATTATATGCATATGTCGAAGACCCGATGGCTTCAGGACGGGTCGGAGGATCCGACATAGAGGGGAGGAGGACAAGGAAGTCCTCCCTTTCGCGAGCTTCCCTACACTGCAGCAGAGGCTTCTCTGGACATCATAGGCCATCAGATTCGCCCCTCTGCAGCACACGATGCGTCTGATGAGGACTGCGCTCTACTTGACTATTTCCTCGCTCCTTTTCCGCTGCTCAGCGCCTATCCTTCAGCCACATATGTTTGGCCAGCTCCACAGGTGGTGTCCTATCTGAGGACAAAGAAGAAGAAGATCACTCCCATCTTTCCCTTCTTTATTTGGTACCACCTCTTCACTGTCCTTCCCACAGATGTCACACGAGCTGTAGAGATCAGGACAGGAAAGCGCCCAGTCACACTGCAGACTGTGCGGAGCTGGGGCTTTATGCGCTCAGATGACGGTACTTGGGTCAGAGGTACCGCTGCTCAGTCTTCCACTGCTTCATCCACAGCAGCAGGACCCTCTACGGGAGCTACACACTCGGCTGATCCCGACCCACCGTCCGCTGAGACTGTACAGGGAGAGGAGCCCTACGTGCCTACTACTGATGTGATGCAGACTCCAGCTCCTGTACCTTACTCGATCGATCCACAGAGTCAGCTACAGGCATTCCATCAGATGCAGCAGCAGTTGCATCAGCGCTTTGAGAGCTTCGAGCAGAGGATGCTGGCTGAGCAGTCACGGGTGCACCAGCGCTTAGACCAGGGTGACAGATTACATGCACAGACCGCTCAGCTCCTAGAGCGTCTCCTCGCTCAGACAGGCCAGGGACCTGCACAGCCTCCACCACCACCACCGCAGTGATTTATTTTATTTTTATTTGATTGTATTTTATTTTGTTTTTTTTTTTTGTTTACTACCATTTTGTTAGACTTATACTGTTTTTGAACCTTATCAAAACTTCAGGAAGGTAACAGTTCGGTTTGCTTTAGTTTTATTTAATGTAGTACTTCATTATTTTTGCTTAAGTTATTTATGCCTTATTATTCATGTTTTTCATTTTTATTATTTTCTTTTTGGTGCCACTTGATCTGCTGGCTATATATGTTTCTTTCCAGAATAAATTCTTTCCAACATATAGCTGAACTCGCCTATGGGAGCGACCTCAGTTGCTCTAGGAAATTCGATCCTTTGGTTGAACACTTTGCGCAAAACTTAAGTGTGAGGAACGTCTCACCCCTACCCAAAGCTTAAGTGTGAGGAAGGATACCTTCCTAATCTACGATACAAGGGGAGTTCCAGTTTTCTTCCTTTATTTTTTAATGTCAACATATATTTAATCCTTTATCTGTCATAATTTGAAAGGTCCATTTTCTTGTTTTAATTCTGAACAATGAGGACATTGCTCCTCTTAAGTTGAGGAAGGAGAGACTTTTTCCCTGAATTATGCAGTAGTTCGATAATGCCACACTCACTTTTTACTACTCTAAACTGCCTAAATTTAAAATAAAATTGATAAAATGAGATAAAATAATTGTAGAAGTGTCTGAAAATTGTGACAAGTGACAACTGAAAGATGGTTTTATTTTAGGAGTTTGTATAAAATTATTTCCATCAAATACTCTATTTTCACTCTAATATGATAGATCTGCTAGTTGTAAAAAAACAATTTAGTTTAGCTTGGGATTATGGAAATATGTGGAAAGTCAAGAAAGAAAAGGATAAAGACAAGGTACTCCCACTGTTTGATGAATTTTTCTAAACCAAAAACAGGCCTCGTCTATCTGTTATTAAGTTCTTTGGGGGATGCTTAACACCTATCTACCTAAGGTCTCGTGACCTGGATAGAAGACCCAACACCGCTACAAAGGAGGATAGAGAGAAAAGTCTGGGGTACAGAAAAAAATAATGCCAATTCAAAAAATAATATTATAAAAATAATATTGTGCTTTTGTATATACAATTTGCACATTCAAAAAAATGTAATATAAATTGCATTTATATTTATAAACATGAGTATGTGGTGTTGAAAGGTATTGCGGAATATAGGCATTACTTTCATTCACAACCCTTGTCATCCCGGGTTAGTGAATGAAATTGGTTGGAAATCCCGGGTTAATCTAACTTGTTTTCCTCTGCAGTTAGTCTTTCTGTGCTTTTATTACATAGTCCTACTTCACTGTTTATAAAACCTACTTCTAAGAGTAGAATTATTCTTTCGATTGTCACTTTGTCTAAATTCCCTTCTACACTTATTTAATCTTGTGTTTTATTATTAGGCTTAGAGATAATTATATTCCTTATTTGCTTGAGGACAGCAAAAGTCAAGTGTTAGGAAGTTTGATAAGTGCAAAACATATAGACTTCTTAAGGTTTAATCACCTTATTAATTGCAGCATTTTTAGTAATGTTTCGCACTTTATCTAGGTTTTTCCTATAATTCATGTTGTTACATTAACCTATGTGTATTATATGTGTTAAATTTAGAAAAATAATACCTAAACTATATATGTTTATAAGGGATTAAAGAAGGTCACGCGAGAGGACATGCATGCGCATGATTGCATGCAACCGCCTCATTTGGGGCGGACGACACTAGGAGGAAGAAAATAGGGCAACCGCCTCAATTAGGGGGCGGACAACTCATTGCACACCGCCCCATTAACAGGAGGACGTGGAGGCGGACAGAGAGGATGCATGGGTTAGCGGACACAATTCATACCGCCTACACAACCGCCTCATTTGAGGAGCGGACGTTCTAAAATTACCCATACAACCGCCTATTATTTCATGCGGACATCTAGCGGACGTGACTAAAAATACAGATCTGAAACGGGTTATCTTCTTCGCCGACTCGCTCTGCAACTTGATTCAGACGGCGCCTACCTGAAAATACTCAGCGTTGTTCCTGTCCCCTGCAATCAGTGAAGCTTCAACAACGAGCTCAATCAATGAGCTGCTCCTCTGCTGATTCTTCTTCCTCTGCTCATTCTTCTTCCTCTATAAATACAACGCTCAGCTTGCCTTCTTCGTGTCCTTCCGGAGGCTCCTTCCGTGTTTCCTCTGAGTTCCAATTCACACACCATCTCATTTCTCTCCTTCCGCCTTCTCCATTTATTTATTTTACATTCCACTAAATCCACCTCTAGCCTACGTATACAAAATAGCAGAGTGAGCCGGAGTGATTACGGATGATTTTCTATTACTCTTTCTCTGTCTATCTATTTAATATGTTAGGCTAGTTTACGTTCGCTTGGGAATAATTATTAATTCTGTATTAATTATGCAATGTTTTTACTGGTTTTTAATTTAATGAAGTTTGTTACGCTTAAAGCTCATCTCTCGCCTTTTTAATAAATGTCATGATTTATTAATTGCTTGCTAAGTCTATTTTGATCAGACCAGTGGATAAATAGATAGGTTGATTAAGCCGTAAATCTGGAGAAAGCTCTATTATGATTTAATGAGTTAGTATTTTCAGATGCAATTATATTTCCTGGAATTTAATGTCCGTTTACATAAGAGTGCTCGAACCTTGATTAGACCGAGCATTTTGGTAAACGAGTTCTTATGAGGCTATGACTTAGTCCTTAGGATAATTTAGGAATTTTGCCAAACATTATAATTAAACCAGTAGGAATAGCATGAAGGAGCAGATAATAAATCTGAACCAGAGTCCCGTTTAGTTAATTTGCTTACTTAGTTAATTTTATTAACTGTTTTTATTTATATTTAACAAGTCAATTAATCCCCCCTCTTTGACACGCTTAGGTACTATAATATGTACATTAGTCCCGTGGTTATATCCGGTCGCTTACATTTCACTATACTACTGCGACCGGGATTTGTTTCAGCCCGACGTTTATTTTGGGTTTTAATTTCTTTTCTTTAATTTTAATTACACCACTTAAACCACTCACTTTATAACGTCTGCATACACCAAAGTCATAAAATGAATAAGAGTCATTGGAAGGATTATTTTTTTCCCACATTTATATCAAATTGATTCTGATTGAGCAAAATAGAATCAACCAAACTATTCTCTGCACACATGATAAGGCCAAGTCTTGATTGTTAGCCTCCTGAAACTCGTCATCAAATTGAGTTGTCGTGCCATCATTTAAAGTTGAATATTCCGAATTGAATATTTGTGAAGGTACAACTATGAGGTCATCCGTAGGCTCTTCAGAAACATTCACAACTTGTGCCTCATCTAACGTTATAGACCTAAACTTGTCATCTTGGATAAGAGCATTTTGAATTTCAGTAGTGCAGTTCTGCTCAGAGTTTTTAGTGTGAATTATATCATTAGTAAGTTTGGCCTTGGGAGGAGAATACTTTTCCGATAAATTAGATATTTTGAGACTTATTTTTGCTAGCAAATCTTTAATCTCTGCGATTTCAGCTTGCTGATTGAAATGATCAGTGTATAGATGCTCTTCAAGATCACGCTTAAAGTACTAAATATCTAACAACCAACAACTATCGTATATAAATCGTCTGTGAAGTCTATTTTTTACCATAGCAGCAGAATCCAAAGATGCAAACTGAATATGTGCTTGAACAATAGGAAACTCTTGAATCATATCAATTTTTTCCAAAACCCCAAAAGAATAAACTATACTTGCCTCAAGACATCCGTACCCACGGGATACCATGCATCATGGACTGTAATTTCAGAATATGTGTAGGATACTCCATCATCGTCAATGAAGATAAGCAACTGATTTTGTGAGGTGAGTGAGATTGAAGACTTCAGGTAGGATATGGAAATTTTGTGAGAAGACTAATATGTAAAGAGGATGAGGACGGTAATGAAAGCACCAATGTAATCGGAAGGATAAACGTAACCAGAGGAGGAAGGGGATGAGGAGAAGACTTGTAGAGGAAGGGAAGGATAGTAGATTGGAAAGATGGAGAAAGGATTAAGAGAGAATAATCTTGTTCATTAAGCACCTACTCGTGGTTACATACCCTCCCTAAATATAATACTAAAAGTCTAACAATTCAAATGTTCAAATATTCAAATAACAAATTTATCTAATTAATGTAAATAGATAAATATCTAAACTACTCTCTTTATTACAAACTTAAATACTAAAGATAAAAACTACTCAAATAAAAAGGTAAAAACTAAACATCTTGGTACGGGCTGGCCTATCCGATGGCCCACGTGCATCGGTCACACTTTCACTATTATTGTTTTGGTTCATCAAGGTTGTATACAAGCCAAGGATGTGGCTAGGGAGGGTAACGTGGAATCCGAGCAGCAAATTACGACCCCATACAATGCTTCATGTAGTTGGGGGCAACTTGAGCCCAAAGGAGCGGCTAGTCTTTGAAGGCAAAGCTCCAATCTGGAGGAAGTAACGGAGTCGGTGCAATTATGCAACCTGGAGTGGTGTTGACAATATATTCATTCTACCATCACACATTAGTTCGCCTTCAAGGGATCTTGTTAGGTAGTTGTACTCTTAATTTTTTTCCCTTTACTATCTCTTCTTCTTTGTTAACTTGGCGAGAAAGGCATTTTGCCATAGTATTACCGTTATGTAACTGGTATACCCAGTCAACTATATTAAAAAAGTCCTAATATCTTCCTAAAGTACAAATTATGGATGAGATGAGATAGAATGTTAACGAACTCTACCATTGTAGAGATAAGAATTTATTATATAATAAAATAATATATTTTATTGACATGGCACCAAAAAAAGCTAAGTAACTTTCCACCATTGTGGATGCCCTAAGAGGATTCCACACCGCGGCAGTAGTTTTTTAGTTTTCTTACTAACACATAAGAGTGGAATCCACACCGTTTTAGATGCTCTTTATGGCTCTACATTCGACAGTTCAGCAAATTAGTTTATAATTAAAAATCGAGTTTTTTAATTTTTAAATTGTATTTTGTAAATGTTAATTAAAATTCCCGTTTATTGAAATTTTATTTCATTTTGGTTTTTGGTTATGAGAATATATTTTTATTGATTTAATTATTACTAATAAAATATTAATAATATCATCATTTTTCTTCTAACGAATTTCAGTTAACCAAATTTATTATGATTAATCTAATTAATCGCTTTTGGTTAATTTGATTTTTGATAAATTCAGTTGTAATAAAAATTTAATTTTTTTTCAAATTCAGGTTTTGGTTAACCGAATACACCCCTAGTTTCATGACTTTGCTTCACTAGTTTTCTATTTTTTAGGGTTTTCCATTTGATTAATTTAGTTTACCGGGGTTCAAATTTTGAAAAACAAAACCAGTTTTCAATTATTTCAATTATAATCGAAAAAAATTTAACACTTAATAATTGACAACTGAACTAAAAACCGAATTAATTCATTAACCGAATAACCAAAATTTTTAAAACGGGTATAAAAAATGGTTATAGAAAACGAAAAAAATTTACTTTTCAGAATTAACCGAACAATATGGATACCCTACTGCTCCCTTCTGGTTTACATCTTCACTACATTGCTTTCTACCTCGTAAAGTATATACGTTTTTTTTGGAGGGAGCTAGAATCGTTGGGAAAAACACTCGTGTTGGGCTACACATATAGGCTCTATTCGGTATGGCTGTTTTGATAGCATATTTGGATAACTGTTTTGTGTTGACATATTTGCAGTATATTTGCCGGTAGTTTTGTGCTGACATATTTGTAGTTCTTTTGAAAACTACTATTTGGTAGTGCGACATATTTGCAGCATAAGTTAGTTAAGTTTGTTATGTGCGGTGTGTTTACCATTTTCTGTACTACAATTATAAATATTATATTACAGTTTAAAACTACAATTTGTTTTAAAAAATAAAAGGAAAAATTCACAAACAATATATTACTATAAATAGTTAATTTATAGTAAAAAAAACTTATATGAGAAAGAAAAGAAAATAAAAATATATCTATAACCTATAAAAATTTAATTTTTTATTTAAATACAAATTACAACTTCTAAACAATATATTGTTATTTTCCATAATTTTATAATTCTCATAAATATAAAAGCGTAATGAAAAAAGAACAATAGTTTCAAAATTTTTGATTATTTTATGTGGATTTTATGTAATTAAATTATAACTTTTATCAATAAAGGGAAAATTCACAATATATCCCTTTTTTCTTTCGTAATTCTCAATATACCCCTGTTGATTTTCGTAATTCAACTTTAAACATGTTTAAATGTTGTCCAAAATTGATGAAACTTTACATGGACGATGGTAAAGTGTTATATTTTGGTCCAATATCAAATTTAAAGTTTTTTAAGCTCACATATGACTTGTGGGACCCAATGAAAAGTGTGACATGTTCATTGAGTCCTACATGTTACATATGAGCTTAAAAAACTTCAAATTTGATATTGGACCAAAAATATAACACTTTAGCATCGTCCATGTAAAGTTTCATCAATTTTAGACAATATTTAAGCATGTTTAAAGTTGAATTACAAAAACCAACATGGATATATTGTGAATTACGAAAGAAAAAAAAAAGATATATTATTTTCCCAATAATAAATTACTACCTCCGTCCCGTCATAAGTGTCATGTTTACTTTTTAGCACGCTTTTCTACTTCAATATTAAACATATAAGATACAATAATTTTTAAAAATTAAATTGTATAATATATAGTTTTTCACATAAGGAATCTATTATAAAATATAAATTTATAAAAATATATTATCTTATATGTTAAATATTGAAATCAAAGGACATATTCAAATGTAATGGACACTTTAAATGGGACGGAGGGAGTATATTTTTGTAACTTTATATGCTAATAAATTATATACATTATATTTTATATACTTCTTAAATTTTTAATAAAGATATTAACTAATTTGTATATTTATATTTTATTAATCTGTGGTATTATAAATAATATATTGTGAATTAATATTTTAATGTAGTAAAGTCACAATAATTACAAGGAAAAGGAAGAAAGATGAAAGTAAAGGGACGAGAAGGAAATAGCAGCATATGTTGTGACCAAAATGTGTCAATCAACCAAACAGAGCCAAATAAAAAAGTCCACACTAATATATCGGACCAGATAATCCCATAGCAATGATACCTCTCACTAACGTTATAGGAACTTATATGAACACGATGTTTAAACCATTAGAGCATGAAATGTTTCATGTCGGTAATTGATGTCCAACAGAACTTTTTGTCTCGCGTAAAATTGTCTAGTTCGGCCACGTTTGCTGGTGAGATCTTTTTTGGCAGGAGATTAATGCCGCACGTGATTTATGATATCATTAAAAAAACCTACCATGACACAGAAGAATATAACCGACTCCCATTTCTTTGTTGTTTATTCAACCCATTACGATGCCCTCAAAGAGCTCACTCATAAATTACTAATTTCCAGACGACAAAAGCCAGAAGACGAGACATCTTTTGACCACTAAACATGGAAGACACCCTAATCACGGCTGCACTAACTCAACAATTGAAGCAAGCCATAAACTTAGAAAATCCACGTCATAACGAAAAGGGGAAGACCGTAGAGATAGAAAGATGATTCCTGAGCACATGCAACTCATCTTAACCTCGACAGAGAAGAAACTATGAACACCGGCAGACTCACAACCATACAAGTCTAAGGCATGCAAAGTTCCATTTGATTTCAAATCATTAACTGTGCTTCAGACAACTCTATAAATACACACAAGAAGAATCCAGACTATCATCGATTGTCTTTTCCCCTCTTCATGTCATAAAGGACGCATACCACATTTGTATACGAATGCGTCCCCACTCTCGCGGGTTTTGTGATGGGTGAGCCGAAAGAGAGATATGAATGCGTTGAGGACTACGAAAAAAAGCATATGATTATGTATAGATGGATTTACGACAGAAAACAGGTGGTGTTAGACATCATTTGGCTGCCTAGACGCTCCTGTGATCTGGAGAACAAACTCATGTAGAAGCCTCTGATTCCGAAGAATGTTGTTTATTATGATTCCCATTTTCAACAAACGGCAGAATTTCGATTTCTTTACGAGATACTTCCCATAGTTGCGGTTCGATGCCTAGCTTCCTCAGCTCAATCAAACCACGATCGACTGCAAAATTAAGGCACCGTTGCTAGAAATATGAGCATATATATATCATCAACATAAGGAACAAAAGTATTTCACTGCTCTCTTTCAGCTAAAACACCTACTGCTTGCAAATGCAGAAAACTAAGAGGAATACATACCATCAACAGCGTCATGTGATGTAAGAGGAGACTGCCCACTTCGGTTGATCCAGTATTGGAGCTTCTCCTCAGCTATATCCTCCTCAACTCCATGGTCTCTTGCTCTTTTCCAGAAATATATAAGCCATGCCTACACTTAATTGAACAGATTAACTTGTGAAGCAACAAATGCGAAGGGGAAAAAGTGGTGAGAACATGTATTGAATGCAGTTACCCACGCCAAATGGCCTATATGACAAAGACAATGCCCATGCAGATTATGCCTCTTATTGAGAATATAAGAGCTAAACACAGAAACTATAGCAACATGGGGTACAGTATGTCAGGTTTGGGCCTCCAAGGGGCAAGAGGATCTTCAATGTAAATATGATGCAAGGAAGGTTACATACCTGCTTAAAAGTAACATCTTGTGTTTCGTCTTGATTCAACTCTGAAAGAGAACAGTTCATCATGCTACAGGATAAGTATGTGTATATTGTGAATAACCACACAGAAAAAAGAGCTGTACATTGTACATCTAGTTCATTAGAAACAGCATGTTACTAGCCACCATAAAATTTAGCTACCACAAAAGATGTTCCATCAAAAGAACGTATTTCACCATATTATATCTCAGGTACCTATCCAGCCTACAACGAAAGACCTGAAAAAATTAAATGCACTGAAACTTCAACACTCAGAGACCAACCAGCATAAATTCATTACCATATGCCTCCATAAGCTTGGGATCATTAGGTGCCTTGTAATCTGAAACATAAGGAAAAGAGGTTTCAAAATATATAAATATCACTCTAGAATTCATGTCTCCAAATTGGGATAACACTGAAATAAATAATTTAAAAAACGATGTTTTGCACTTTTTTGTTTGGTGTCTATGAGGACATAGCATTGTTTTCAACCAACAAAAGATAAACAGCTATTGGGAGAAAGCAACCATGGCTTGTGAGTTGAAATCAGCTTAGCTAGAGCTACAATGCAGGATTGATAGTGAAGAGTGTCGAGCATTTGGTGAGTGGGCTAAGATGTGACCACGAATTCAGAAAGGTGGCATAGTTCTTTGTGCAGTATGAAAGATGTTGAAGGGGAAAGGTTGTGGACATAGAAAAATGTCCATGGAACTAAAAGTGGTGAGCAAATTGAACATGTAATTATTGTGACCAAGAGTCAAGAGGGTATATTACTGGGTGGCTTATGGAAGTCCAAGGGAATTAGGCTTCATGCCACAGTGGATTGAAGCTACTACAGGCTTACATTGATTTGATAGTGAAGAAATCGACCAGGCGTGAAGTTTAGCAAAGGTCCACTGGAATATGAGCAGGTCCCACTGAAGCTAACACAGATAATATTAAATAACAGTTGCCATGCTGAAAGAGTCAAGTTCCCTCTGTGGGTGGGTATATTGCATTTGAAATTGCTGGATCTGGAGCGAAGTCAGGGTGGATAGTCTGAAACCAGGCTGGGCAGGTGCAGTTACATAGTTTGAAGTGTACAGCCTTAAGTGGGTAGGTGCATATTGTACGTCCACCGGAAGCAGGCACTCTGAGAGTCTCATGCATCTACAGTGCTCAATGCAGTTGACAGAGCTGATAAGATGTGTAATGTCACAGGGTTGAATGGGGAAGATATCAAAAATTAGGCTGGCAAGTTGGAGAGTTTTGACAACTGGGACATCAGGAAGCAAGCTAAAATGGTGGCTTAATTTTAGCTAAATCTGCCATCTTTTTTAATAGACAGCATCCGGGATAGAAATATCCTGAATTTTGTTAATCGATTGGTCATATAGATGATTTTGTTACTAGACTGTAAAAAGACAGTAAAATCACAACATGTTCACCAGAAATGAAACAGATATATCAAGGCTCATTAGTGAAGAATATTAATTGAGTAATACCACAAGAATAGTCATGAGTCTACCTCGGACAAAATTGGGTCGTCTGCACTGTGCCATTGCTATCACCACTGCATCCTCGATCTGAAGAGTAGCTGTTCTTATTAGCATACTAAGATTCACTAATAAATGGTAACTATGTCAAGTAAGGCTGTTGAGCAATGGTGTCATGCTAAACACTAGAAGTCCATTACTTACTTCCCAGACACTTCACAATCTTGTGGACAGAAAGAGACGCAAAATAAGATCATTCGTAGAAATATTTCAGAGAAAACTAAAGAAATCATGATCATAGTGCAAGTAAATGAAGGGAGAAATTATTATACAATAGTACAATGAAACTAATAGATTCAATGATCTTCAGGTTGAAGAGAAAAGGGTCCGTGATAATGAACACAAACCTTCAAGAAAGCTAATATGATGAAGGAAATCTTTATGTAATAGAACAACAAAAAAATGATGTCCATGCTCTTCAGTTTATGGAGAAAAGAGTCCGTGCCACTGACAACAAACCTTTAAAGAAGCTAATTCCCTCAAACCCATTTCCACAGAAAGCATGCTTTCAATATTTCCATCTCCTGTGAGATCACTTTGATGACGTGTCGATTTGCCTTGCTTATCCATAACACCACCTGCCAGATGTAAACAAGAAATTCACAACTCATCACACTCAAAGCTGACATTTGTTCAGAAAAAAAGGGATACAAAATATAAAGCACTTGACAATACTGTACTTGCGCTCGAATAATCTTCCTTGGCCTTCTGTCCAGCAGAGAAAACAACTTCAAATGGTAGAGGAGCAAAAGCTGACCAGTGCTCATGCTTCAAGACAGCTATATCTGAGCAGATACCTGGTTGCAGAAGCGAACAATGGATAAGTACTACAAATAGCCTCTATGGAGAAAAAGAATAGACTGCTGTAGCAGAACTCATCAAACCCCAACTAGTTCAATCAAGATGATTTTTTATGCATCTGAGAATGACACTTTCCAATCACAAATTGGAAAACACAGAATGATCTGGAACTTAAAAGAGGGGTTATATCTTGTGTGTGGTCATACAAGATGTTAACAGTGGGATTTTAACATGGGGAGAAACACATGGATACTAGTCCAACAATGTTAGGAGTAATATTAACAAAACATACCCAGCTGTACAGCTAACCCCCAATATCGAGCAAGCCAGCACCTTTTCAACACCACTTCCTCCTACAACACAAGTAAGTGCATCACTTTCAAGGAGGAGGATAACCACCATTAGCACCTAACTGAACATAAACGAACCATCTCTTCCTGGGTCAAAATCATCCTCTGAGTCATTATGCGAAGATTTTTTGCCTCTGACTCCACATCTTGAAGGTGATCCGCTGTTGTTTCAGCTTCTATTTTCAGGTTCTAAAAAAATGAAACATGGATATGCAAGTGTTATTACAAACCATATATAACAAGCATCAACTGGTATAGTATTTGTAGCAAAACTCCTTGGTCATTCCTCTTCACCTCAAGTTCCGATCGAAGAGTTGCAATTTCCCCATCTTCACCATCCTTCTTTTGCTTTGCAGCCTTGAGAGCAGCCTATTATACGAAAATGGTATCATATACACAAATGATCATAGTTGGGAGAAGTAAGCACCATGAACCTCTATAGAAATTTCAAGTTTAGCAATTACAACAACAAGAAAAACAGGTGGGTGTACCACCACAGATGATCATGCCCCAATCATACCTCTCTTTGACGCAGAGCAGCTTCCTTCCTGTTTAATATCACATACAAAATGTATTAATAAGGATCTAATAAAGAAACAAATCATTAAGGCCTGCGGACAACATACCTGCTTAGTAATTTCGCTTCTAGCGATACACCATCCCCCAGTGAAGCAACCTTTTAGGGTGAATAAAGCACAAATGTATCAAAAATAACTCAGCAAATTCTTGGATAGACTGTTAATAACAAATCATAAACATGCAGTGTATAAACAGAACCTAGAGATGGTACATAAACTATTAAACCTACAAAGTATACGATGAGGTTCAATAAAAAAGAACATCTGAGCAATCAGATACTACAGGTCCAACAGCACATCAATAAAAATATAGCATTCAGTCTCTCAGGAGGAAAAAAACAAGTTGAAAAAAACCTAACTTGTTGCTCCAGTTGCCTAGCCCTGGCCTCTGCTTCTCTCTTTTTACTTCTGCACGGCGTAGCTGTAAAAAACACATAAACCATTCAATTTATTTTTCACAGTACAGAATGATGGCATCAAGCCAATAAACATAAAGGAGCAGGCACGGTGGAGGTGGGGAACCTGATCACGTATGGTCTCATTCTCTCCTTGTAGCATATCCAGCTGCAATTAATGTACAAATCAGTCGCACAATATCCTTAATGAAGCTGAGCAAAAAGAAAGTCAGGATATTCTTTTCTGTTCTTATCTCCACCGTTTTGGCTAACCAACCAAACAGGTCATATTTTTGCAAGTTGGAAAAAAACCACACTGAAAAATCAAAACTGAACACATACTTCATCAAGGAGAGCAGAAGCATCTTGTTGACCTCCTCGGTCATTTAAGTTGACCTGTCCTATTCCATGAGTCAATTTTCCTATTTCAGGTGTAGACCTGTGGTGACAAGCGACCACAAATCAGATATTAATCAAGAATATTTGAATATAGTATCATGTCATGATATATTCAGAAGGTGGTAGACCAAGGCAAAAATAAAGGTGTGATGCCTGAACTGAGTGTGTTTTCTATGATAAGGTCCTTCATCTCATAAGATACACATTTAATAACTATACGAGTATAAGGAAGCATATCCATTATTCATTTGACAGAACCAGATGAACAACATTGAGAGTAGCAGAAATGGTATGTGGCTCACCTCTTTTCCTTATACTTTGTGGTAGGAAGATCAATGGGAGATATAGCAGCAGGCGTTCTGACTGAATTTTTTGAAGGTGGGACAACAGCGGCTGTACGGTTGGCAGTTGATGTCCTTCCAGTTGAAGTTGAACGAACTGATGCAGTATGATCCATAAAGTTCCTACCTAACTAATTAATATTTGAGAAGTATAATCAGCCAACTAATCGGCGTAAAATCACAGGTCTATTAACTTGCAGCAGAAAATCATAAATGTAGAACTAAGTTTGAAACTCTGAACAAATTTCTAATTTCGATGAGCTTGAAATAACAGTAATTGAAGTTAATTCCAGGACTCAGGTAAAGCGATATCCGAAAGAACCATAAATTGAAATTTCCATCTTCATCGATTTTGCAAGTTTAATTTCGTCAAGTCTAGCAAAATAGCTTCAGATCAAAACGCCACAAATCAAGCCACTGTATAGAGAGAAGAAACCCACCGCGGGTGAAGGAGCCCGATTAGTCTCCCGGAAATCGCGGGAAGATTGGCGTGGAGATAATTAAGAGGCCGCGAACCATCCTCACTGGAATTGGGAGAGAGACGAGAAGTCGGCGGTCGGAATTTAAACCCTAAATCCACGTCATCCTCTTCATCCCCTCGTCTTCGTTGTCAGTAGCGGCCTGAGTCGCCATGGCCTGAGCCAGGCGACGGGCGGCGGCCTTGGCAGCTTCGTTCTGGTTCCTTTTGATTGTAGACAATCCTCCGGCGCCCGATAGAGAATGATGGCGGGAGTGATGGTGAGCTGGCGACGAAGCTGGAGATAGCGAATCGCCGCTGCTCGAGTTACTAAACTGTCTCGTGATTACCGGGCTCATAGCTCTCCTTCGATCCATCTCTCTAGCTGCCACTCGCAGCCGCTAGTTACCGTCAGCTCGTTTCACCTGTATCAAATCGAATTCGATTTGACTTCAAGCTGAAATTCTTCTTGCTCTTTCAGGGAGCTGATTATTGCCCCACAAGTTCGGGATTCTGATTCATTTGATGGAGAAAGGGACCTCTTGCCCTCCTAGATTCTCGTAAGAAAGTGAAGTAAAACGCTGAGCGAAATCGGGAGGTTAGGGGAGATAGTTGGAACTTGGAAGACCTAAGAGATGGGACAAAGTCACCACTCCACCAAGATGAATCAAGGCTGAGGGAGGGAGGGAGGAAGGAAGGAGGGAGAGGGAGGCAAGGGGGTAGCTTGTAGGCCGTCAGATCCAGATCGACGGTGTAGTATCGGGGAGAGAGACGCGGGTGACGATCTAGGAATTTGTTAACAGGTGGCGGAAGCAATCGGATCGGAGGAAAGAAAGTCAAAATGGGTGATAACAGCAAAACTAGAGAGGGTAGAGACGCCGCCGAATTTTTCACAGCAATCTGACTGGAAATGTCGACCGCCTGGTTAGCATGTATCGGTAACTTTTTGATGACACGAGTTACGGAATTTTAGTGGATTTTGTTAGGTATTCAAACGAATGACAAACACAATTAATGAATTAATGAAAATGTCAGCTTCTGCTCCAGCTGTTTTATTCTTCTATTAATATGCGATAGGAATAGGACTCCTTTTTTATTAGTGGACTTTCTGAAAATTTGTTGGGATGTTACTATATTTTTTTTGTTAATTCATGAAATATCATAAAAAAAGTAATGAAATGTTATTATATTTTCATAAAAGTCCATGAAATGTCACTATAGTCATTGATTAGATGGAAAAAAGATAAGAGAAAATTCACGAGATACCCCTATTTTCTTTCGTAATTCACAATATACCCCTATGATTTTAGTAATTTAACTTTAAACATGCTTAAATGTTGTCCAAAATTGATGAAACTTTACATGGACGATGCTAAAGTGTTATATTTTGGTCCAATATCAAATTTGAAGTTTTTAAGCTCACATGTGACCTGCGGGACCCAATGAACAGTCACATATTCATTGGGTCCCACAGGTCACATGTGAGTTTAAAAAGCTTCAATTTGATATTGGACCAAAATATAACACTTTAGCACCGTCCATGTAAAGTTTAATCATTTTTGGACAACATTTAAACATGTTTAAAGTTGAATTACGAAAATCACAGGGGTATATTGTGAATTACGAAAGAAAACAGGGGTATCTCGTGAATTTTCCTCAAAGATAAAAATACCCCTATTAGTTAACAAAGTATTTTTAAAATTCACAATATGCCCATAAGTGTTAAAAAAATCACAAAAATTCATAAAAATTAAAAATAAAATAAATGTATAAATAATATATGAAAATTAAAAAAATAAAAATTGAAAAAAATAAAAAATCATAAAATATTAAAACAAATAAATATTTCATTTTTTAAAATTTATTTAGTACCATAAAAACAATTTATACCAATTTTTCTACCAATTTATACCAATTAAGTACCATAATTTATACCACATACATACCATACATTTTTTAATTATTATGTTCTATCAATTTAAATTATTACTTCAATGTAAATTATTTTATAGTTTTCAACTTATATTTTCAATTTTAGTTTTTAAAATTTATGTTCTATTTTATAGATAACTTTAAGATCATAATATTTAAATTTATCTACATAATAGAACATAAATTTTAAAAAACAAAAGTTTTTAAATATAAGTTAAAAAATTATAAAATAATCTTTAAAGAAATAATTTAAATTGATAGAAAATAATAATTAAAAAATATATGGTACTTATTTGGTATATATTATGGTACTTAATTGGTATAAATTATTTGTTTAGAACACAATATTCTTTTGTGGTACTGAATAAATTTTAAAAAATGAAATATTTATTTGTTTTAATATTTATGATATTTTCTTTTTTTCAATTTTTATATATTATTTTATATTTTTAATGTATTTTGAATTTTTATGAATTTCTTAACACTTAGGGGCATATTGTGAACTTTAAAAGTACTTTGTTAAATAGTAGGGGTATTTTTGTTTTTTTTCACTATAGTGGCATTTCATGGACTTTTACGAAAATATAGTAGCATTTTATGACTTTCTTTTTTTTTTAGTGGTTCATCAAATTTCCCTCTTTTTTTCGAAACATGAGATTATAATATAGTAAGAATAGAAGTTTAGTACACATTCAGGAAAGTTAACCGCTTTCCAATAACAACTTAGAAGCTGAGACTTTCCAGCAACAGAGGCTAGGTTGTGGGCTACTAAATTTGAAGAGAGTGGAATATAAAACCAAGTAATATCCTCAAAGTGGCGTAAGTCGGATAAAACGGAGTCGAGAATGACCGTTGATTCTGAATGAAGAGAGGTGGTGGATCCTGAAAGATATCGGATCATTTATTGACAATTGGCTAGAAGGCGCACACGTTAGTGACCTTCCAATATTGCATGGTGTATGGTGAATTGTAGCGCAAGACACCTGACCGTTAAGGGAAGTAAATCGACACTAAAACCATGCACTCCTGCAGTTAATGGAGTGTTGAGCTTGGTAGCCATAAAAGCCATGCCGAGGTGCTTGTGAATGTCTATACTTCCATCCACCAAAACCTCAATAATCAGGGTGATTTGTACGATATGCGTCCAGGGCCACAGAGGCCGAGTTTGTAGCAGCTAAAGTGGAGCTTAAAAAACCATCTCCTTGGCACCATCCCCATGCAAAGGATAAGGAAGGAGTGTGAGTAGCCTGGCAGCGAGTAAACAATAGTCTCCAGAGGAAAGATGTAACACCCCTACTTAATTGGCTCCTAATCGTCATCCAAAACTTGTACTTAACTTATAATTGTAGCGGTAATCTAAATACAACCGAACTACTGGTGTTACTATTCTCACTCGCCCATACGAGTAATAACGCATTTACTGAAATATTCATAATACGAAACAATTTCCCACAATGACAACAAGAGATAGACTTAACTTTCCATTCCAATATAAAATACAATCATTAGCATTCTAAGTATTCAAGTCCTATACACCTTTCTATGTTCGTATCGTAATACAACAGTACATATTTAAATAACTGTGACTAGCTACCCAGCTCGTCCCACTCTCTGTCGACACCGGAAGCTGCATACCTGAAAGTGTTTGTTTGTGGTATGGATTCAGCCCCTGCTGAGTACGCTACTACATGACTATCATGCTCCCTCAGACCCCTAGTTAATTGGTTGAGAGCATGCAGTTCATTTTCATGCATTCCGTTTTAATATAAAACTGTAAAGCAATAATAATATTGCAGTAAACACAAGTAACAAACAAGCCCCCAGCTTCACATATCACACCAACAATAAACCAACTGAAATGCGTCACAACGCATATATGAGTACAAGGACTCCACTCAACCAAACACATAATAATTCACATTCGAGTACGGCGACTCAGCTCAACCAAACACATAATAATTCACATACGCGTACAACGACTCAACTCAATGAATTCACAATAATTCATATACGAGTCCAGCGACTCAACTCAACCAATCCACAAACACACCACACAAATCATGCTATTCACATATCATACAGCAGTATATTATAAGCATACTAAACAACGAGCGAGACAGTACAAGAGTTATAAATGTTCGGTTTATTCTCGTCTTGGCCTTAAGGTCCCAAATGATTCTCGCCAGTAATACGAGCTATCTAGCTGTTCGTATATTGTTTAGTCTCATGCCTATGACGACGTCTCGTTAAAACGACACGTCTCTATTCATACCCATATCTCATAGCGGGTCACCCACTGCAGTAGCCACTCCAGCGGTAGAGTCTCCGACCGACGAACCATCTGTAGTCCGTTGGAATTTCCCTTGATACTTACAGATACTCACACGACATCCTAGTATCGTTAGTTGATCACAATTCACACCAAGAGCCACATCCTCTTGGATTGTTTATCTATACCATCACATCGCATTACCATTTTCCTAACATAGCAGACTAAGGTCGTTAGTTTAATCCTAAGTATATCGACTCGGGATCCAGTGTTAGATACGAGAGCGGCATTAAAAAGGCCAATGCTCCGTATATAAGTCTTGGATAATATATATATATATCTTATTATCCTAATGCTACAACATTTTTCTTATGTTACTTATATTACATATAAGATAGCATCATAGCCGCTAGTTCGTTTTATAAATATGTTCATATATACCAACAGTACTATTATCGTACAACAATAATAATAATAAAGCAACATTAATATACAATTCATGCATATTAATTCACACAAGCAGACATTCAATCTTATCACAGATTTTCACACAATGTCCGAACTGAGGAAATCCTCATAGACAATCAAGCCACATGATAACATACCTTACACCGTAATATACGCTAGCGTGACGTTCCACATGTTTAATCAACTCTCCTTGAGAACGCCTCTAACAATCTGATAATACGTATCACACTACGTATTAGTATCTCATGTAAAACAATACTATACGGTACCCTGTACCGTCGCTAATCCCTCCCGGTTCATTCCCCGTTATTTATCTAATAACGTCTCTCGGGTTTTCGATTTCACTCGGGATTAGTTACGTAAAGGTTAATTCATGCATGCGTTTGCATGTTATTGCACATTTCCAACCTAGGAGTTATTTCCAACTTAGGAGTTATTTCCTAATGACCTATATATTGTTAGCACTTTGCACAATATTTATACAATTTGTGCATTTATATAGTTGTCACTATATTACACGTATAACTTGATCATATGTTATACATCTTCCTTTAGTATTTTATTACTGTAAGGTTAGTCAAATAGGTTTGACCAAGTCAAGGTAGTCTTGACTTATTTATATTGTCTTGGTTAACTTTACCCAAGTATACAATATCATATAATTCATATTAAATACTTTGAATTATATAACTCACCATTATTTTATGTTCTCACCTTAACATTAGAATTTCCTTAACTAATGTTTATAATTCTTTTCTCCTTATCTTATATCATCTCACTTATGATATTATATGGTCATTGAACCATATTATATTTCCCACTCCATAACATATATTTATTTATATATATGAATTATGGAACCATTTTTTATATGGTATGTCTTTATAATATATTCATTATCTCTTAAATGAATATTTTTATATTATAAGTGTTACAACCCTCATAACATTATAAACCATATTATAAAATTCATTCCTAAATATTCCTTATTACCGTAACAGCCCCTTATATTTTCTTTTATTTACAAAACCACCACATTATTTATATAATGTTACCTTATAGTCATATAACATATATTATGACATTTATATCTTTATACCATTTTTAACCTATAGTTATATCATGTTATAAAATACCAAATAGAACCATAAATCTGTCGGTTTTAATAAATTCCACATATACTTTCAAAAATTACATAATAACCCCAAATGTTATTATATTGTTACACTTATATCATATATCTTATATTATGATATTTATGTCATTATAATTGTATAACCTATGGTTATAAATGCTGGAAAATTCCGAACAGACCCATTCTGTCCAGAATTTAATTTCCAATCCCAGCAAATTTATAAAATTACATTTTCACCCCATTTCTTATTCAAAATGTAACAATGACATAATAACTATATATTATACATATATAATTCATTTTAACTCCAAATTCAACCCAATAAATTTCTAAAAATTCCTAACAACCCATAGGTGTTTAAAATACCATTTTATACCCCTAACTTTCGGTAATTCCATTTATACCCCAAATATTATACAAATGTTACCATTTAATACATAACTTATTATAAGCTAGTATTTAATTCCATAATGCACCAAATTTGGTCAAAGTCTCCATATGGTCAACATTTGACCTCTACACAGTTTTGACCCTATATTCTCGGTAATTACAACAATTACCCCAAACTTTCAATATTTACAATTTTACCCCAAACTTTATAATATGTTATAAATTTCATTTAAACTCCATTTAACCTATAGTTTTCGGCTATATTCCTCTACATCCCTATAGATTTCGTTTATTTATGGTTTATACCCCAAGTTTATAATAACTTGAATAAATTATTTAAATGTAAATAAAACATTAAATAACTTAAATAAAATGGCCTAATGACATGGCCGTATTACAACCCTAAACTTGTAATATATATTACACTTAAATGTCATAAAAAACTATATAAATCTCAGCCTCACACCATATTTATTCAATAATTACCAAACTTCCACATAATGTCTTAAAATTGACAATTATGCTAATTAATCACTTAATTAAATTATCCATGGTTTCTATAACATTTCCTAGTCATTTTTGAAGCTAAAATGACTATTATTAATCTGTCCACTCTCGTCACACATATAATATAAGCTCCAAAGCATATAATATATGATTAAGAATGTTATACCTTGATTTATAAGCTCCTTAAGGCTTGTTTGGCCACGACAGCTTAGGGGATTAATTTGGATAGCTCCTAATTATTTTATAACAACAAGAATAAGATATAGTTAGGTTCCAAAAACTGAACCAACCATAAGAAAAAAATACATCATTATTAAGCTAGATTTTTACCTTGAAATTCCAAGGGTTTAACAAGCTGATTTCGGCCTAAATTTCCAGAGGTTAAAGAGTATGAAAATCACCATAAAACCATAGGAATTAACCATATCAAAGCAAGATAGAAAGGTGGTAGAAATTACCTAGACAACATGACTTAAAGAGTAGAAATTGCCCTTTGAATTCGGCCACCCTTGAGCCAATGGTATAGCTGCTGATTCTACATGATTTTTAATATAAAATGATCATATAAACTCAAAGGAAGCAGCTAGTAATTTTCGGAAATCAAAGAAAGAGGCTTAAGGTAGATTTTTACCTTAAAATGGAATTTTGACCAACTTTGGTCCTTGTTGTTGTTTCAGCCGAAATTCCCATCTTAATCAAGGATGAACACACTGATATTGAACCATGGAAAGTTCTTGATAGTTAGCTCCATGTGTAGGTAATGAAGAGAGGAAGAAAATGAGCTAATTTATGCCTTAAAACATTACCTTAAGTGGAGTGAGTTGGATTTCTACCTTGATAGCTCAAGAACCCAGCTTGGGAGGTTTAGAGGGAATGAAGAACTCGGCTGGAACAGGACAAGGGGAAAGAGAAAATCTGATTTGGTGTTTTAAGAAAGGAAAAGTAATTAATGGAATAGTAAAATGGTGATTCACCAAATTGGCTAGATATTTTAATCAAAGTGTGATGTGCTGTACTCCTCCCTTAATTCTACCGCCTTAAAGTAGTCAAAGAAGGGACAAGTATTGACCTTAGACTTGGCTTAGTCAACATTACTTAAATTGGCACTGTTTCGGTTACTATTCACAAATGAGTACCATATTTGTGATTTTTTTGGAAATCTTTGAATTAGACCTTCTAATGTGGTACATTATAGTACATTAGTATAAACAGGTGTAATACAGCCCCTAACACCACTCAAAACCCACTTAGAAAGTCAATTTTCTCAAAAACGTGCTTTAAGGAGTTTTAAAGCACATTTTGTGTTTGAACATGTTTTTGGAGCTTGGTTTTCTTTAAGAATGGTTTTATTGTGTTCATTACTTAATTATAATACTTAGGAATCCACATTGGATCTTAATTGAGGTCATACAATCTCTATGGTTTCTTAAAGCACATTTTTGGATTTACCGATCGTAAGGCATGTTTTTGCCTTGTTGAGATCTTAGATTGTTCCCCAATGGTATTAAGATGATTATTAGTCTTATTAGATCATTACTATATCATTTAATCATGTTTTAGTATTTGGGGGTATTTCAAAAGATGTAAGTGAGATCAAGTACAAGATAGAAGCAGTGCAGCAAACTTATAGAAACAAATTAGAGAAAGCCTAGTCAGTGTGCAACGAAGACGGGGCAGTGAAAGCCATCATAGGCCAGTAACCGTGGACAGTACGACAGTGAACAAAAGAGTGGATTAGAGTTTCAATATTTCAACAGAAAGAGTAGGAGATGTAACACCCCATCTCTTAAACTTACCATAATTACAAACTCGGTATAACATTTCCAACCTTGAGTACAGCGGAATATTACAATCATAGACTAACACGGGTGCTACCTCCATTACTCACCCATGTGAGTAATAAAACGTCCCAATCCACAACACAACTAACCACTGTGATGACAAAGATAGAAACTATATGCTATAACCCGGGTTTTTGCTACGTTCTACATTAAGTTTTGTATCTTATTTTGGACTTGCATTATGTCAATGGGAAGCTTGTGGTGTTTTATTAAAAGGCGAGAGCAAGGAAGTCTTTTCCTCTTCAATTAATTAAGGTATATTAATTAAGGTATTAGTTTATTCAAATAAGGAAATGGGTCCTTATTTTCCTTTTCTTGATCATTTTGATCTCGTCAGTTCTAATCGTGGAGTGCGTTAGTTCACGTTGAGGTTTTGAGCGATGGTTTCTCTTCTCCTTCCCCAAGTTCCTTGCTGTTTTGGTATTTGATTGCTATTGTTCTGCCCTACGTGTTGTTCGGATCGTCTCTGTTGTGTGTTCTTCTCTTATGAGTTTAGGTTTGGATTTCGGGTTCTAGTGGTTTTGTTATGATGTTTCCCTCTTATGTATTTCTGATTGTGGGCTACATATTGTTGGCATCAGTGTTTGTAATTGGCATTCAAGTTGCGATCGGTGAAGGCTGTTGATTACTATAGATTTTGGGAATTCGCTGCGTCAATTCGAGGCAGGTGGTTACTCGATTCGATGTGGAAGTTCACCCATGGGGTGTTGTGCAAGGCTTAGAATTCCGATTTGCGTTTGTGGATTTCAATCGTTATTTGAGTTTGTTTGATTGTGTTTTGCTAATGGTTAAACCTCCATGGTTTCTACATCTTCACTCTGATTTGGTGTGTGTGCGATCTGGAAATGCAATGGTGGTTTTGGTTGTGTTTTCTGCCTATGTTCTATCGCTTTTGTTTTCTGGTTTCGGCGGTGTCCGAACGTCTGTCTGAACTTGCAAGTTTGGACAGTGCGTTTGGGTGCCTTCTGATTTTTGACTTTTCAACGTGACCGAACATGTGTGCGAGGACGAGTCTGGCTTATAAGTTTTGACATGTGTCCGAACTTGTATGTCCGGACATGTTCGGACACCCCTTATCTATTCTTCTGGTTTTGGTTTGACTTGTGTCCGAACATTAATGTTCAGACACATGTTCGGACGCCACCACGTACTTGACTTCTCGGAAATTGTCCAAACTTTGAACGTCCAGACAGCTTTGGTTTTGACTCTCGGCATATTTCTGAACATTGATGTTCGGACACATGTTCGGACATTTGGCTAAGGTTGCTTGAGTCTCGACTGCCCGAACTTGCACGTTTGGACATATGTTCGGACATACCTCTGATTTTGCCTAAAATGGTCGTTTAAGCTCCGTTTCGCATTCCGTTTGCGGGGTTGTGTTCCTTAAGTATGTACTACATATTTAATTGTATTTTGGGTGAATTGACATGCAATATTGCTTCAGATGTACAATTCTTTGTGTTTGGGACCTAGTGCTTTGCCTCTGAACCGTGAATGGCTGGTTGAGCTATTTTGTGGTATACCATGTAGATGTTTATCTGAGTGTTTTATCATTCCCATTGATGTTTTGTGGGGTCGACAAACCCTTTGAACTTTTGGTCATTTCTGCGTTGCCGAGGGATCTGTTAGATCCAGGGGTCTCCGACCCTTTCTAAGTGTTATGTGTGGTGCTAATGTCCCCTCTGCTTTGTGAATTCTGAATGTTTTGATTCAAGAACCTGTGTGTTCCATCCGTTTAATGAATATGCTCTTCCTCTGTCTGATTTGGAAACTGCTTTTATAAATATATTGTTCTGCTTCCGCTTCTGTTTTCTGCTGTTTGGAGTGACCTCATTGGTGACGGTTGCTACTTACTGAGCAGTGGTTGCTCACACCTTTCCACAACAGTATTAACATTTGCAGATTGATCGTTTGCTGGAAGGTCTCAAGCTTTAGGAGTTTATTAGACTCTTCTTTTACCGTTATGTGTATTTGGAACATAAGACTTGGATACCTTTATCTTAGTTCGTATTTGATTACATTTCAGTACTTGTAGCCTTCGGACGTTAGCTATCATGCTTTTGTTTCAGATTTTGACTTTGTAAACATTTGGCATCTATTCTATTGGTCTTATTTCGGTTTTTGAGTGACTCAGTTTAGAGCCTTGTGTAGCTTAGGTAATATATTGTGCGGCGTGTAGCGACCCTAGAACTAGGCCATGTTTGGGGTCGTTACATTTAGTGGTATCAGAGCCATGTTTGGCTTTCTTTGGTGTCTGTGGGTGTGTCTGCCTGTTTGGAGTTCAGTTCTGTCAGTCCTGTCGAGACTGTGATGGTTTCTGATCAGTTTTAGATGTAGTTTCTCAGAATGCCACCACATAGAGCACCAGTTGCCCCTTAGGGAGACGCTACTGACGTAGTGCAGCAGTTTGTAGTGCAACTCATGCAGTCGGTAGCTGCAGCTACTGGAGGAGTTGGTGGTGGCGCTGCAGGCCCTGCTGGGGCGGAGGCAGCGGGTGGCCACAATGTGAAGGCCCTACAGGAGTTTATGAAGCTCAGGCCACCTACGTTTGATGGTAGTGGCGATCCTCAGGAGGCCAGCCACTGGATCAATGAGATGGAGGATTTGCTGAGGGTGATGGGTTCGGAGGAGAACCAGAAGGTGGACTTCGCCACCCTCCTCTTTAGGGGGGGGGGGCGAAAGAGTGGTGGAAGATGGTGATGGGTAAGCATCCCCAACCATGGACCTGGGAGCAGTTCTGCTTGGAGTTCAACAAGCAGTTCTACCCAAATGTGTATAAGGACCAGAAGATTAATGAGTATAATCGGTTTCGCTAGTGTAGACACATGACTGTAGAGTATGTATTAGTGAGATATCCTTAGGATTATGCTGGTGTGGTTTGGTAAACATTTTTGTGTACTTTTGTTAGAGTATGTATTAGTTAGATATCCTATGGATTATGCTGGTGTGTTAAAGTGCTTCAATCGAAATATGTGTTCCATTTATGATTAATTTCATTACAACATTTCTTTATGCCGATGCCATTTGTATAAACATCAATGCCATTGCCTTTTGTTATAAAACATCAAGTTCTAAACAACTGTGTGAAGAACATCAAGTTCTAAAGTAGACAGTATAGTGATTGAATTATGGCGTATTTATTTCCATTCCACAGTATAAGACAAATGCAACAACATGATTAAGTGATACATTACTAAACAGAAGCTAAAAATACATTACTTACTAAACAGAATTTGGTCCATTGCAAGTGCAGCACCACAAAGAGATAAGAAAGATGCAATAACTAATAGTACACCAATGAGTACATAATCCAACCTACTAAGTTACACCACTGAACTAAACTAGCCGCACAATAAAGAAAACAACTGCTAACACATGCACACACAAGCTGATAAAAACCCTAGTCATTCCACCATGCCACCCATCTCTGTTTTATGAACAAACAATTTCTGATCCCAAAACTCCAACTTTAGTGCATGAAATTCTTCAATAATCCTCAGTTGTTCACCATTAGGAACGTTCTAGTTCACCTCATCACCATAAAATCTATTGCTCAAAAGACGCTTGTTCAAATTCCCTTCATTAGTAGAACACTGAGGAACGTACATTAAAGTGGAGCGATTCCAATATCCAGTAGCACAACTAGCCCTGCAACAAAGGTTTCAACAATGCCACTTCCACTGACCAGACATGAAACTGGTAGAGAAACCGCTTCAACACAAGTCCATCTAGAAGATTAATACTTATATCATTTTCAAGGGGCTTTTAGGGAAAAAATCATGGTAAATATTCATATTCGCAGGTACAAGTATTTGCATTTCCTCACAACATATCACAACTGAGCAGCGCAAAAAAAGTCATAATACTGGTGCTTTGACTGTCCACAACCAAAGGGTTTATATGAAGAACAAAAACCATACAAATACATTTCCGACCAACAAACCCTAGAATCAACGTGACAGAAGCAGCAAAATTAGAACCAGATTCGCTTCAATAGGCCAATAATCAAATTAATAGAGGAATTGCTTCAATGATAGCACATCCTACGAATCATTTGGTTCCACATAACACATCGACACACAAATACCTGAAACCGAGTCCAGATTAGTGTACTAGATGGCTAGGGTTCGTAGGGGACACATAGTCAAAATTGAAGAAGAAAAAGACGTGGTCACCAATAACGCAAGTCAACAAATCTCACGAATGCATCAATGAACCGATGGAATATGATACAAGGAATGAGTCAAAGTGTTCAAGTAAAGGAAGCAAAAGAAGAATCGGGCATAGAGAAGAGCAGTTAGAGGGCTGCTAGGGTTTAGGATATGAAGGAGTTGAGAAAGGAGTGAGTTTTTGTCACAGTGAACTGATTTTCTTTCTTTTTAAAAAAAAATTGAATGAGGCAAACACATCACAATGCCCACATGGATAAGTTGGATGGAAAGTCCCCAAAAGTTGACCGATATAAAATGAGAGGAAGGTTGTGGGTGGTGACATACAACAATGGTTTGCTATCATCTTTGTTGGTTGTACCTACCTGCCCATTAATAGTTTGATTGTTCTCTAATTAATTTTCCCAAATTTTTACTAGTCTTATAATGGGTTTTCACTCATGTAAATGGTCCTCTCCTCCGACCCTTCGTTTTGACCCAGCTTCGCTAGTTATTGACGAAGTTCTAGAGTAATAATAATATTCAGAAAGTAAAGAAAAACCTTTTGTCATTTCATTAATTCATTTCATCATATATGTCGATGGATGCTGATTTTATTACGCTTGCTTGCTCACCATGCAACGAGATTGAATATTCTTTGACGCGCAATTAACTTTTTTCTCAACGCAAGGAGCTGCCAAACCCTAATTGGTCTGTGACTTGTCGAAAAACAAAAGAAGGCAATTGCCAATTGAGTCACGTACGTACGTTAGATTGACCAGTCAAAAAACCCTCGCGATATGCAGAGTATATATACAGGGGAGAACCGCAATTTCCCGCAATCAATTCAACTGTAAAAAAACTAGAACATAATTGTTGAAGGAAGGAAGGAATTTCCCAATGGCGGAAATGGAAAACACCCGCCAGCAACCTCTGATCCCGAGCTTCCTCTACTCATCCAAATTTTCTACTCAACCTTCTTCTGATTCCCGTATTACACCCTTCACCAATGAGACGTACTCGACTCCCCTGTTTCACGACAATGCTCCTCCTTTATCCTCAAAACAGAGTCACCCGATAATCCATTCCCCTATCGAAAAACGACGTATCGAAATCTACTCTCCTGCTTACTACGCGGCCTGTACATTCGGTGGCACACTCTGCTGTGGTCTCACTCATACCGCCATCACTCCACTCGACCTCGTCAAATGCAACATGCAGGTACTTATCATAACAACGACTATTCAATCAAACTACAGTACAATTTCCCTTAACCTTCACTTCTCATTCTTAGATCGATCCCGCGAAGTACAAGACAATTTCATCAGGATTCGGTGTGTTGTTCCAAGAGCAAGGGTTACGTGGTCTTTTCAGAGGGTGGGGTCCTACCTTATTAGGGTACAGTGTGCAAGGAGCAGCGAAATATGGATTATACGAGTTTTTCAAGAAGTATTACTCTGATATCGCGGGAGATGAGTACAGTGTGAAGTATAAGACATTGATTTATCTGGCGGGATCTGCGTCGGCGGAGTTTATAGCTGATGTGGGACTCTGTCCGTTTGAAGCTGTTAAAGTGCGAGTTCAGACCCAGCCGGGATTTGCTCGTGGGTTGGGAGATGGGTTGCCGAAGATTGTGAAATCTGAAGGATATAGAGGGTAATTAAATTAAGATTCACAACTATATTACTGTTGCAAATTGAATTGGTTTTCGTTAGCTAGGTTTAAACTATGAAGTTCTTGGTGATGATTGATGAATGAATTGAAACAGGTTGTATAAAGGACTTGTTCCGCTATGGGGTCGCCAGATTCCATGTGAGTTTGTTGAAAATTCGCCTACACCAGATGATGTATATTCTTCATTGTTTTTATGGTTCTTTTGCTTCAAAACATGACGCAGATACGATGATGAAATTCGCTTCATTTGAGAAGATAGTGGAGTTAACGTATAGCCATATCATACCTACGCCCAAGGAAGAGTGCAGCAAGCCGTTACAATTGGGAGTAAGCTTTGCGAGTGGGTATGTTGCCGGAATTTTCTGTGCCGTCGTATCTCATCCGGCGGATAACTTAGTTTCATTCCTAAACAATGCCAAGGGAGCCTCGATTGGAGATGTGAGTAATTACAGATTAAGTATACTTTATCTGGCTACTATCTTGCTGTAAGATTTTCTGTAGGACTAACTTTTAAATTCAATTGCAGGCAGTGAAGAAGGTTGGAATGTGGGGAATGTTCACTCGCGGGCTTCCTCTTCGTATTGTTATGGTCGGGACACTCACTGGTGTGCAATGGGTTATCTATGACTCCTTCAAAGTCTTCGTTGGACTGTAAGTAGTTTCTGAACTAGAATGAAGTTAATTAGTTGATCAGAAAGCATTAATCGAAAGAAATGAATGTTTCATTTCTTACTTTTGTTTTTTTTGCAGACCAACAACTGGTGGTGCTGCTCCTGCAGTTTTAGCTGCTGCTGGTGCTGAGTGATGATCATTGTTCACACTTCACCGGATGAGTTCTTTAGGCACTCAACTATTTAATCCCGATTGGAATGCACCAATTTTAATTTTGCCTTCGCAAAATTTGTCGACATCGACACCTGCTGGTTTTGTTTTTCTTAATTTTTGTCTAATAAATTGTTGAGATTATAGTATGTATTGTAATATAGTGATACTAATAGTAATAGTGGCCTGAATGATATAGGGAGCTCAACTGTTGTTTTAATTGTGGTATAAATCTATAGAACTTTTATGTATTTTTCTATAAACAAGAGAGAGAATTCTATTACCAATGAAATAGTAAAAACTGTTAAAATGTTAATTTCTAACTAGCACACAAATTAGATAGTTATTCGCTGAACAATAAGCCTTTTGTTGTCCTAGTCTTTAGCGGGTAGTAGTAAGTTCAATTGGTTTTGTCTGTTCCTACTATATAAAAGAGTTAAATAATTATCTCTGAGTTTGTTATTGTGTAAGTCTATTTAAGAAGGTGATTAGTATTGGAATAAATTATCAACTCATCTTCACTTCTATTCTCTGTTTTACGTTTGTCAATTTATCCAACAAAAAGAGCCTCTGGTTAAGAAGTTCTGGGAGTGAAAGAAAGAAGAAGAAAAGAAACAAAGAGTAAACCGCTGACAAAAAACAAAGAGAGATCTTGAGCGTGAGAGAAGAAGTCAATTTCATCATCCTCCAATGGCAGCCAAATGTCGACACACCATCTCTTCCTATATTAGTCGTATGATTACTGGGGTGTGAGATGGAAATGTTGTTTTGATCCCAAGGACTATGGGATGTGGTGGAGAATGGATACACCACCAAAGAAAAAGATGCAGCAACACCTCGTGAGAATCAGAGAAAGGACGCAAAAGCCTTATTCTTCATCCAGCGTGCAATTGACATGTCCTTTTTTCGAGAATTGTCAGAGCAAAGACATCATAGGTGGCATGGAATAGGCTAAAGAACGGCTTTCAAGGTTCTAACAGAACAAAAGAGGTTAAACAACAACTATGCCACAACTAGTTCGAGAACCTAAAAGATGAAGAGCGAAGAAACTGTTCAAGCCTTCTTTACTTGTATGATCACTACTGTAAGTCAACCCCATACTTACGGTGATAACATCGGTGATGTGTGGAGGTTCGGAAGGTGTTACACAGCATATCACCCCAATTCAGTCACCTTGCAGCAACTCTGAGGAGACCAAAGATCTTTATAAATACTTCCTTGATGAGTTAATGGGCGCTTTGCAAGATCACAAGTCTTAGGTGATGATCTTCGAGGAAGAGCAAATCGGGGAGGAGAAGGCTCTACAAGTGACGAATCATGAAACGGGGGAGAAAATAGGATAATCAGCATATCATGGTCATGGACGTGGTGGCCAATCTAACCGTGGTAGAGGTAGAGGTGAATGTGGTCGCTGGATAGGAAAAGATAGTGAAAATTACAATTCCGTGCAATGTTATAACTGCAAAAAAAAAAAAAAATGGGCACTTGTGATCTGAATGTTGGAGCAAACCAAAGGATGGTCATGCCAACTATGTTGGTGACGAGGATGATATCAAGTTGTTTATGGATGAAGATCTCTCCACTCAGACTGATGTTTGGTACCTCGACAACGCATGTACCAATCATTTGACAGGACGAAAAGTAATGTTCTGGGAGATCGACAAATCTCAAAAATTTCAGGTGAAATTGGGAGATAATAAGCTAATTGATGTAGCCAGGGAAGGTACAACGATCGTTGGCAGAAGTCAAGGCAAGAGTAAGGTGATTAAAAATGTATATTATTCTCCCAGCCTTGCTCACAATCTCCTCAGTGTTGGGCAATTGATAGAAGTAAGGTACTCCTTGACGTTTGAAAGTGGCGAGTGCATCATCATTGATAAACCGGGAGAAGCAGTTGTCATAAAGGTAAAAATACAGCGCAATCATATAATTCCTATCACTTTTGATAACCACAAAGAGAAGGCTTCGGTGGCAGAAAAACCAACTGACTCATATTAGTGGCACTTATGATTTTGGTCACTTCCATAAGAGAGGGCTAAAGTTGTTGCATGACAAAGGTATGGTTCATGGGATGCCTACTGTGAATTTCATTGGTCTGCGTGAAGGGTGTATAAGCGGCAAGAAGTCAAGGAATAAAATTGGGGACGATGATGATGATGTTGCGCCAAGATACAAAGCACTAGATGATATACGTGAATCTTGTAAGGTAGCACTATTTGTGGGTGATCCTAAAACATTTTAGCAAGATGAGCATGAAGAAAAATGGCGAACGGCCATGGAAGAGCACGTCAAATAGAGAAAAATCATACATTGAGTTGAGCAGATTCATTCTTATGCTATAGATTGAACTTTTGATCGTATATAATTCTCAAATTTTGACATGGTAGTAGATCTATAGTACTAGCTCTATTCGGATTGATAATTATCGTAGATTAATTCTTGTAGCAACCAAAGGAAAAAATGGCTTAATTTTTTGAATAATAATGGAGTCAATAATAACCGGAAAAAGAAAAACTAACATGACTGAAATAGGAGATCCTCCTTACGTTCATGATTCTAATCATCTTGGTATGATTATTATGTCTAAATTTGAAAAGAAAAGATTCCACATGTGGAAGTGAGCTGTTTTGATTTGCAACAACAAGCTAGCGACTGTTGACAGGAGTGTAGTTAGACCGTTCTACTATTGATCAGTTGAGAACTCAAGCTTGGAATATATGCAATAATTTTATGTCCCAAATTTTAACTGTGATAGGGTATGATACAGAAGGATATCGGCATAAGCTTGGATTATTTTTTTTACAAGCGAACAATAAAGGAAATAGGGGATAGTTTGTTGTCTTGGTATGACCAAATGTGGATGTTCAATATGAAGCAAAAATTAGGGGAGGTGAATCAAGGAAGCAATTGTGTAAGTGTATATTATACCAAGTGGCTGGCAGAGAATTGGGATGGAATGAGATATGTTGCAAATATGACAATGTGTAATTGTTGCAAGCATCAGAAGGATGAGAAGATTAAGAAACTCGTGCAGGAGGATAAGGTTTTTGTTTTATAATGGGGTTGAACAAAAAAGTTTTTGAGAAGCAATATGTTGATGATGAATCTCTTGCCTTCGCTTGAGACTGCTAATTTCATGTGTTCAACAGAAAAAGAGACAAAGGTAGAGCAGTAAGTAAAATGTAAAAGAAGATGAATGATCTATTAGATTTGCTAATAATGCAAGATAACGTCAATTGAAGTCATATATATAATTTTGGTCAAAAGATCTCTCTGACAGACATGCAACGGTTTCACTAAAGGAGCTCCCCCGACAGATATACGATAGTATTACGGGAGCAGGATCTCAGTCCTCACTTCTAGGCAGATGGTCAGAGATCTCCCAAGTCCAAACCCACGCGCCTGTTTGGGAAAACGCTCACGAAGAAAACTCAGCTGGCATAACCAGTGGCAACATTAACGAGGCAAAAGAAGCAACCAATTATGAGCAACAAAAGGGATCTGATTTCATAACGTTGTTAGAGAAAAAGGCGGAAGGAATAATGGCACAAGTGAAATTGAGAGATAACTAGGTACTAGGCGAAAGAGTGCTTGTTAAAAAAGAAGAGAACGTGCATATCACGCGCCTTCTTGCTCTTTTCTTCGATGGCGGATTTCTAGCTCGGATCTTATCTGGTGGTCCACGTGGACTCTTTAGACTCTAGGTTCCCCAGAATCTCATTCTTTTTTGAAAAGGCCGCCCCAGTGACTTCTGAAGATGTTGGAAGCTTCTGCTCCTATTTCTTGTGTCCACGTGGGAAATCGTACTTCTGTGCACTACATTCCCTAACTCTGGCTACCTCCCCCCCCTTCTCGATTCAAGAGTCGTCTCTCAGTCTTCTCTCTGCTTCAGCGGCGTACGTCCACTTTGCATTCAATGGAGTCGGGCTCGATTTTTTGTTAACAGGGGAGCTGTTAGAGATGGCTTTGTAAAAGGAGGATGATGTTAGGGGCATTAACTCCGGCCGGTGGCGTCTCCCTCCCCTAGCTGAGATTTGTAACCGCCTGGCGTCACCGGGAATCCTCCTCGTCCCGCCTTATTATCTTCCGCCTAATACCAATCCCCTCAAGTTTTGTCTGTCCTCTGCTATAGATCTCTTTGCTTCTAAAAAACAATGTCCCCAGTCAGTTACTAGCACTAAACTTTCTTCTCAAAATCTCTGTCTGTGTCTTTTTATTGCCCCACAATGGATTCTATCATCTCAAACTGTTCCTGACTAAACCTTCATCCTGCTGAATCCCTATCCATCGAAGCTTTCTGTCTTACTACTAACCCTGAATCCATGGACCTTCACCGAGCTCTATTTGGGAGAATTTGGAGCCCAAACCGTGTAGTCCCAAAAGTGCTCCAATAAGTGTTAGGCCATATATGGAAACCAAATTCTTTCTTCAAAGTTCAACAGATTTACGTCTCAGTTTGCGGGGGAGGGAGACATTAGACACATTATATATTAAATACTAAAGTCAAACAACATGCCCAAATAGTAATGATAAGTTTAAAATATATCTATTCCTAGGACTTTAATTCTTCCTATTTTTATAACAATGTATGTCATATTTTACATTTATCATATGCTTTTCTTAGATTTATATTTTCATGTCAACTCATATATCTTATTTTATTTATATAGGAAAATGTATCACATATTATATATATATACTACATATATATATATATGTATATATATTATACATACACGCACACAAGAGGACTGCTGGGCTTTTGGAGAGGCGTATGTACACACGGGAGATGGGCCAACAAATTGTAGGCGCAGACATTTGATTTCAGTGGGCTGAATATACATGCTGAACCTACAGAGACAAAAAGCATGTCATATATTTATAATATGATATCAAAAAAACCCATGCAGGGATCGATCGCACTAATTGCAGATCTCCTTAAACATTACGGACGGTCTTAATATTAAGCAGGGAACAGAGCCGCATCGGCATCATCTTCATTCGGACTCACACCTCTCTCGCATCACCACATCTCCACACCACCGTTGCGACACCACTTCATCCATCGAACTACCGTCACTCATCGGACAGCAGGGGAATCACCATTGAATTACCGCATCTCCGCTTCATCGCTTCGACCACCATCAACACCCGCTATTCACGACCGTCACTCTGAACACCCGCGCCTTCACAGATTTTTCATCGTTACCCTCATCGTCGTACCACCTTCATCCAGACACACCACCTCGACCACCGATCTTCATTATCCATCGAACTCCATCTTCACACACAGACCACGCTTCATTCACCACATCACGTTCGCCTCCACTCACTACCGTCGACTCGTTCACCGCCACTCGCCATATTACCACACTTCACTCACTGCACTTCATCGACACCAATCATCATCAATACCGACGCCCAAGACCACTACGCACGCATCCTCTACCGCCACCACCTTCATCACATTCACCACGGACATTCAACGTCGCCACGCCCCTCACCAGTCCTCGCCTTCACCACGGTCGACATCAACACCCTCCGTCTCCGACTTCATCACATCCCGACACCATTATCGCCATCTTCAATTCTTCATCATCACTACACTCACACCTCACGACTCACGCAATCACCAATCAACGAACTCCACACCAGGACCACCATCCTCGCGTCCTCTCATCATCTCCATCATTCGCCTCTATCCGCTACGGCATTCCACATCACCCGTCGCCACACTTGCACCGTCACCGCTTCATCCTTCTCATCCATCGTCCTCATTCACCATCATCTTCAATCTTCATCGTCGACCATACGAAGCAAAGGAGAGGCGAGGTCGAGAGCGTGAAGCAGTAGGTCAGCGAATCGGAAGGAGAACAGAGGAGAGTTACGCGGGGGAAGACGACAAGAAGGGAACCGATCTTAAGTGAACCGGTTCAGATAAAACAAAAACATTGAACCAGACCGAACCGGTCTGGTTTATAATATAAGGATTTTAAACCAACCTCTTTATATTTGTTACATGTTATTTGTTTTCTTATTACAGTTTTGGATTTTATATGACATTTGACATTGGTTTTAATGTGTGTTTTTATTGAAATTATATTTTTACTGGTTTAAATTAATTTATAGATTGTTACAATTAATGTGCTTATGCTGCAATAATTCTGATCGTTTAATTGCATTATCTTTCTAAATCTATTTTGACCCGATCCAGTGAAAAATAGATAGGTTCGATTAATTCGTAAATTTGTGGAAAACTTGTTTTCATCAGACAAGTTAATACTTCATCTGCATAAATATTATTTCTCAAAACTTATTTTGTTTACATGTGTTTTGCTGGTCTAAAATCAAGTCATAGCATGTTCTGGTAAACAAATTCGTTAGAGTTACTATTTTTTCCAATCTATAAACCAGAAGAAAAAAATATAATTAACCAAACTGCAATAACCGGAATCCAGAGTCCCACTCATTCATATTATCTGTCATTTTATTTATCTGTATTTTGTCAGTTTCATTTATAATTCAATAAAACCCCCCTTTTGTGACATCCTTAGGAATTAGACATTTTCGCTTAAGTCCCACGGTTCGATTACCCGGTTGCTTCAATTTCACTATACTACTGCGACCGGGATTGTTTGCAGCCCGATAGATATTTGACTAACGCTTTATTTGTTATTTTACCAGGTCGAAAATCTATGTCTGCAAGTAACAATGAAACAATTCTGCTACCTCTCAATCTTGCAACACTAAACAAGAAGGAAGAAGTGTAAAGCTGGAAAAGAAACTCTCTGTATTCACGAAACATAAGAGAAACATACAGAATCAATCCACACTCACTACAATCATCCTATGGCATACTTAAGTAGTATAACCTAAAACAATAGATTGACGTGCTTTACTTAATACCAAACTAGCTAATGATACTAAGCTAACTAACTATGAGTTAACTACTAACTAACAATATATAATCTGTACATATAATCTTAACAGGCCCCCTCAAAACATGCGTAAAATGTGTGTTTTGAAGAAGGAGAAACAATCTTCAACTTGCTCCAATGACCCCCAGCCATTGCACCACTAAAAGGTAGTCCTTTCCAGGCAAAGTTTTAGTTAAACATTAGCTAATTATGAGCGAGAAGCAACACACTCGACAGCTACTAGTCCTTCATGCAGCTTCTGTCACACATAGTGAATGTCCAACTCTATGTGCTTATTCTTTTCATGCAAGACTAAGTTTCTAGCTATATTGTAACACCCCTAATCCTAAACCTGTAATAACGTCGCAAGTCGTAGCATAATAAATAACGTTCACAGCGGAAAATAAAACTATCTATCCTTGGTGTTACACGCCGTTACTCACCCTTGTGAGTAACAAGGCATCCTTACTCCTTCCAACAACTTCAACTCCTCACGCTGTGATGAACAAGATACTGAGCACTCTTAATATTACAAACCAAATCCAAACTGAGCAACTAAATCAAATACAACCAACTCCAAAACACAACACATAATAAAAATTAAAAGTGTTTATGGGAACACATCAGCTACCCTGTTCCCCGCACTCTGGCTTGTGTCTTCAATCAGTAACCTGAAATGTTTTGCCCATTGAAGGGCTCAGCAATCGAAATGCTGGTATGCTAAATGTAGTCCTAAGTCATCTACATTCCTTAAGTCGTTTAGCCATCTTGATATTAGATTCATTACATGATAATCCATTTTACAACAATAGTAATAACTGTAATGTTAAATAAACACACAATAGTTCACCTGTCAATATCATCACAATAATAAACAACACCCAGATAATCACACACCAATAATCCATAACAATAACCAAACAAGATACGCGTATTAATTAACTGTACTTGTTAGTAGGTCACAAGACCCTTATCCTTTTAACCAACCATTTAAACTTTTCCAGATAAATTCCACCTCAGGCGTCATGTCAAGACAACCCTTAATAACTTAATAATGGACAGTAGTCCCCTGGGTTCCAATGGAACCGTTACCAGCTGACCTTATGGCCCTCGATAATTATTTTGACCGATCCGGTCAAACCTGTGCACCAACGGTAGTGCCCTCCGCCATCGTCGAATGTGGACAATGGATTCCCTTGAGTGACTCCCCATAGAAGTCTCTCTTAGTGATCACGATGCGCAACCAGAAAGTCGAAACAGTCTGGATTCCTCTCTTTATAAGTTAGCCCTTTAGTCAGTGATACAATAACCAATCCTTGAGTTAAGACTATAACAGTTGACCGTCAGTTAGGTTCTCATAATACCTAAAGGTCAGTTAGTCTTGTTCCAGTTTAGATGTACAAACTTCCAGTCATAAGACGTTCGCGTAAAATAAAACGCAGTGGTGTCGAGCAATACAGTATACAAGATAATATACATAAATCACAGATATCGCTCTTAACAATTAAACACACAACGTCTGGAGCTTAGGAAAATCCTTAGGACATTCAGACCACACAATTAACATACCGTTCACCGTGTAACTTGCTAGCTTGACAGTTCACGCTTTAACAGTTTCTCCCCGTACGCTGTTATATATACATGCAATACCGGGTAACGTTAATTCAACTATTCACTAAGTATTACAGTACTGTCACTGTAGAACTAATACTCGTAGTATACTAACCCCGTATGTTCTTTATTTCCCCCTGTTATTTTACAGTGGTTCGAGGTAGTTTAACAGTTCATTATTTTATGTAATAACTACATGTGATAATGAATTTCCATTGTACTGTATAACTTTATTTCATTAATCATATATCCATAATTATTTTTACTTAGTCCATATATCAATATCATTTGGTTATTTTTATTATAACCACATTTATTTTATAAACTTTATATTATATTCCATAATATACCATAATTCATAGTTTTAATTCCTTTCTTTATTAAATTATGAAACCAACTTTATTAATTTCTGTAATTACAAATTGGACACTATAACTTTTATAAATTACCAAATAACCTTATAAATTCGGTAATTACATAATATACACATTAACTTTTGTAAATTATTAATTAACCACATTACCTTTTTAATTTACCAAATATCCATATTAACTTTCGGTAATTACAATTAAGCATACTAACTTTTATAATTTGCTAATTAACCACATAATTCTCGACCTTGGCATTAACTTTCCCTTAATTACATTTAACCCCAAAAACTTTACATAAGTTACATATTAACTTATAAACTATAGTTTTAACATTAAATTCTTTTAAATAACCGAAATGACCCATATACTTTTATAAATTATGAATTCGCCCCTTATTCAATTTGGTTCCACACGTATATTTTCATAAATTACATATTCACCCCAAAACTTTTATAAACTTAATATATTATGTCATAAATCATTGTAACCCAAAGTTTTTGGTCAATACTTTGACCAAGACTTAATTTCTTAATTAATACTTTAATATACCCAGAAAATTATATATGTTTAGGTTTTATCCCAAACTTTCCATAAATTACAAAATAGTCCCAAAACTTTATAAAATGTTATTTTAACACTTAAACACTTATTTAAATTCACCAAAATTCATAATATTAATTCCTACCTTATATTATATCATAAATGTACCAAATAGACCCTTAAGCTCTCGGCTTTTATTATTTGTACACTAAACTTAACAAAATATACATTTTAACCACATAACTTATTAAACTAGCCATATAAATACTTGTAGTTATTTTTAATACTCCCAAAATTTATAATATAAGTTAATATACTTATATATTTCGAAAATCACCAAATAAACTATTTAATTCTCGGCTGTAACTTTATTTTACTATATGGTTTTAAAACTTGTTTTATACCTTATAATAGACACATATAAATGTATATAAGCCATATAACACTTCTAAAAATTATGCTAATGACTTAGAATGATTATAAACTCAAAATAGAACATTTAACTCTTAGATATTTCGGCCTAAACAAATATGTATCCTAATTAATTTTTGTGACACAATTTTATACCTTAAGGTAATAATCTTACCTTGTATGTTTTAAATTATTTTTCTTGATATTATAACCCAATATTTTCGGCCTTAATATTACTAAGGCTTATACATAATTTTTATACCAAAGTTTGAAGCTTAAATCAAGCTTAAACTTAATAAACCTTAATTTATAGAAACTTACTCCTTAAATCAAGATAATTCTTGTACTTGATTTCTCCTTGAATCCCAAGCTCTCCAAATCCTATCTTGATGAAGAACTTCTGGCCTCCTTGTATATATTTAGGAGATCCATTTGTTAGACTTCTAACAAGGATTTATAAATAAGATTTGGAGTAGTTTTGCAAGAGTTTACCTTAGGTATTTTTCAAGGAATTCTCGGTACACCTTGGGATGATTGTAGATCTAAATTTCCTTCATGAAATGATGAAGAGAATATAGGTTTAGAAGCTTGTAATTTTCGGTAATGGCTTAAGGAACTTACTTAGGATTTTCAGCATGAAAATATACCTTAACTTGATCTTGTTGTTCCTTGTGTTGTTGTTGAATCAAGGTACCTCCTTGGAGCACTAAAGCTTGGCGATTTCTTGTAGGATTGCTAGGATGATTCTTGCTTCAAGACTTAGTAGATTTAACTAGGAAAATTACATAGAGATGGTGTTAGAACTTAGAACACCATTAATGGAGCTTTGAAGCTCTAAGGAATAAACTAGCAAATGAAGAAGAAAAGAGAGAGGGATGAGCTTACCAATCGGCTGAGTGAAGGGACAAATGAAATGGTAAGTCACGTAGGGTATTAAGGAAAGCAAAGGCAAGGAATCAAATGGAAATAATTGTTATATTCCAAGGCATTATTTTATGTCTTTGCTTTTGATTTTTGATTACAAAATTTGACTACAAAAGTCTCTTAATTGAACTAGGATTTCGGCTGGATGACAAGGAGGTAGGATGGCTTTGTTTGACAACTTGAAAGAAGAGGACAAAGACAAATGTAGGTAGATGTTTTCTTTGAATTTTCTAAGTAGAATTAACAATACTAACTTGTCTTGTTCTTTTGTTTGCTTACGGTATTAGGGACTGAATCTGGGCATTTGATTCTTGATAATTGAAGACATTAGAACATGCCTAGGTAGGTAGGTATTCTAGTTTAATTTTTATTAGGCAATCAAGCCTCTTTTTCTTGCTTGAATGCGGCAGCCATGTGCTGTAGGAGACAATTGGTTTTTGTTTGTATTTGACAAGGAATTATACATAGATAGGTAGCTGTCTTATTTGACTAATGTTTCGAAATCAAGTCCTCCTTATCCTTGCATAAATCGGCAGCCACAAGGCTTGTAACATGGGCTGTTTTGTTTGTTTATTTGCAATCTTTTCATATTATAATTCTAGATCTACTTTTGTGTATTTAATTTCATTGCTTTTATATAAGCTAATCTTCTTTGTTCTTCCTGCAGGTCATACGGTAATGGAGCCTTCCTTGAATGCTTTTTATTTGACATTATCACATGGCACAAGTAGGAATGAGTCACCATTCCATAAGACAAGTTTTTAAACCAAAACTAGTCCAAAATCACCTAAAATGGCGCCCATTATAGAGGTCATATGGGACTGATTTTTAATTTGATTCCTGTCACACTATATTGTATTAACACCATATTATAACATGTTATAAGTCACAACATTTAATTGGTACATTTATACTAAGGTAAAAGATGAAAGTTCTAAGGTAAAAATGCTGATTTATGGTACCTTTTTTATCTGAAAATCGGCCCTGTTTGTGCTATGTGTTTAGCACTGGCTTTAATTGATTTAGATATTCAATTCATCCCCATTTAAGATTATCAACTCGTGGCTCCTCAAAAGCTTCAAGGTAATTGCGTAAAATGCGTTTTTATGACACCCGAAGGTGCGATTTTGTGCATTAAGGATATTCTGGAAATTAAGTAGTCGCTATGAGTTCCAAGTGTTTATAAACATTTTTTATAGTCAATAATAATATGTTAAGGTGTTACATTGAGTTATATGGGGTTATATCAACTCAAGACACAATTTCCGGGCTACCGGGACACTCCCGAGCAACATAGGAGCGTTAAGAAATTCCTCCGAGCACTTTGTTTATTTTTGAAAAAGTAGCTCAAGCATTCTCTTTAGAATGGTGAATATGGATGATAGGAACTCTAAGAATGAATTATATAGGAGTTCGTGCCACCTCGGCACTCCTCCGGGGGTTTGCTAAGGGTTTATGGGGTCCCCATCTGGAACTTCCGAGCACTCTACGTTTAACTGAGAACTTAGCTTGAGGGCTTCATCTTATATGTTTATTAGAGTGTTATGGTGCATTTGGAATGAAGTGTAATGCTTTATTTCATTTTATAAAATACTTCCGGGACTTTCGGGCCCTTAAAGGAACTCCCGAGCATTTTGTATTTTTACTCAGTTTTAACTGAGGTGCTGTGTTCTAAGGGTCATATAATGATCCTTAGTTGACTTGGTATGAGTTTTGTAGTTCATATACCATAGTTAGCTTAAGGTCCGACTTAACGCTCGTTTATGACCTTAAAGAGTTTAGGTGAGTTTTTAACGCCCATGTGTTTATATACTTTCTTTGGGTTTAATAATCCCCCAGATAATATTTATTTACCATTATTTTATTATTTAAAGGTTAGGGGTAATTCATATATATATAGATGACTTTGATAGGAACAGGTTCAATTCCTTCAACGCCTAGATCTGCTAAAAGTCGAGTAACCCAACTGATTTCAGCTGTGACTTGTCTCATTGAGGGATACTCCAACTCTGCAGAGGACAGGACAATGGTAGTTTTCTTCTTGGACTTCCTGGAAAGTGGGCTCCCCCCTAACTGCATAAAATACCTGTTGATGGACCTCCTAGTGTTAGGACAGCTGGCCCAATCTGCGTCATAATAGGCAATCAGGTCAAATTCTTTTCTTTTGTTAAACAGCAAACCATAGCCCAATGTTCCTTTAATATATCTTAATGAGTGTAACATACCATTGTAATGTAGAACAGTGGGCTTTTCCAGAAATTGACTCAAACTTGAATAGAGAAGCATAAATTAGGTTTACTATGTGCCAAGAAACTAATCTTTCTAACAAGTCTCCTATAAACAGAAGCATCATTAAGTGGTTCTCCCTGATTTTTGTAAAGTTTGCAATTTAGTTCCGCAGGCCCTACTGCAGTTTTCTTATTTTGACAATCAAATTCCTTAACTAGATCTTCTGTGTAACCCCTCTGTTTAAGTATGATTCCCTGAGATGTGTGTAAAAATTCCATGCCAAGAAAAAGGCTTAGAGTTCCTATGTTATAACCCAAAGTTTCGCTTCAATGTTATTTCATCACAAGTGACCTTGTGTTGTTGCATTCTGGATTCAGGACATGGGAGTCCTTTTGATTAAAGATAGGGACGAAGGAGTCTTTTCTCCTCTTATTTCATTTAAGGTGAGAATTAGCATCCCTTTCTTTTAATTCCTTAATTTCCTTAATCAGTGATTGAACTCCTTAATTCCCCTCACTCATAATCACGTTCTAACCCTCGCTCATATTGGAAACCGTCAGTACGCTCCCTTTTCTGTTCTCTCTCTCTCTCTTCGTCCAGCGCCGTTCCTATTCTCAATCAATCAAGACTCCTTTGACGTTGTTCTGCTATCCAAGTTCTACTGTGGATTACTCCGCCATTGCGAATTGCTGGTTCCTTCCAGCGGTGGTTCTTGCGTTTCCTTCAATCCTCTTCTGCTGTTGGATTCCTCTGCGTATCGTGGTCAAATTCAGGTATGGATTGTGGATTCGTCTGTGTTGACAGTTTCTGATTTGAGAGTAAGTTCTGATTTCGGTTTGTTCTTCGGTCTGTTCTTTGATTGCGTCGGTTCAGAGTTTGGGAATTGCATTTCCGGTCTGCGTTTGAGTGACTGCTTGGATTCAGGTTACTACTGTGGTTTGGGCTCTACTGTTCAGATTGTGGTTCATCTGTCAATTATTGAGGTAGGTGGCTTATGGATTCGGCTAGTGTGTTCAGCCTTGGGGCGTTTCAGATTCCGGTTTCCAATGTGTGAATTGTCTCTGCGTTGTGTTTCTGAATCAATCCGTTTGCATTGTTTTGATAACCACAAACCCCCAAGGTTGTTTTCCACGCACTACTTCTGTTTTGTTGTGTTTAAACCTCTGATTTGCTGTGAATTCGTTTCTGGAAACTGCACATTTTGGTATGTCTGAACGTCTGTCCAAGCTTTGACGTTTGGACATGCCCTGTTACGCCTGTGTTTTTTGAGTTTTTCGCTGTGTCCGGACTTCCGTCCGAGCTTTGAAGTTCGGACGGGGTGCTAGGACGAGTTCGACTTACAAGTCTCGAATGGTGTCCGAACTTATAAGTTCGGACAGAAGTTCGGACACACCCATCTTATTCTTCTGATTTTGCTTCGACTTGTGTCCGAACGTTGTCATTCGGACACATGTTCGGGCACTACACGTATTTGATTTTCGAAGAACGTCTGAACATCCGTCCGAGCTTGATGTTCGGACACCTCTGTCTCTACCTCTATTTTAAGGTTCGACTTGTGTCCGAACATTGATGTTCAGACACAAGCTCGGACGAGCTACTGTTTTGACCGTAACTTGCTCGTTTGGGCTCTGTTTTGACTTCCGTTTGCGGGGTTGGATTCCCCTTATAATTTCCAAGCTATCTATGTCCTTTCTGGTGCCTTTGGTGCACATATGCTTAATTGTTATAAGCTTCTATTTTGGGACCTAGTTATCTCTATGTCTGAACCTTTGGATGGCTGGTCTCGCTGTCTCGTAGCGCGCTATGTAGGATCCTTCTGTTCACAGGTGACGTTCCCCGTTCTGTTCACAGGTGTTCCACCTGTTCTATTTACGAGTGAGGTTTCCTTGTTCTGTTCACGAGCTGGTTGCTCGTTCTGTCTGTATGCTGTGATCAACTAGTGTCCCGCTCTGTTTTCCGATTCTGTCTGTATCTGACTCCGTTTAGTCCTTTGTTGTATGGACTTCTGCTTCTGTTTTCTGACATGTTATGGATTCCTTTCGACTCCTTCTGATTTGTTGATATTCTTTAAATGTTTTGAGCATGCTGGTTGATGAAGTTTGTCATCTACTGGGCATAGTTGTTTGCTCATTCCCATACTTTATCCAACATTGCAGATTGATCAGTGAGGATCACTTTGCTCAGCTTATGGAGTTTAGTTGCTTTGTTATTTCGATTCGTTTGGGACATTTGTATTTGACTTTGAGCCTTTGGGCCTCTTCAGTTAGCTTTCGTTTTTGTTAGTTCGTTTGGTGGGTTTTGTAACTTTTGAGATGTCACGACATCATTTTGATTATACTTTATTCAAGTATTCGTTTGGGCCTTGTTTGACTAATTGTTTAAGTTCATTTATTAGAGCCTTGCGTTATTATGTAATAATACGCGGCGTGTAATACCCCTAACTCCTAGGCCAGTGTTGGGGGTGTTACATTTAGTGGTATCAGAGCTCTGGGTTCTAATCTGCTGGGATTTTAAGTTAGCCAGTCAGTCAGAAACGTCAGTGCTAGTGTATGAGTCTAATTGCCTGCTGTTGGACTTTCAGAATGCCGCCAAGAAGGGCTCCAGGAAATGTTGTTGATGCTGTTCAGCAGTTTATGACGCAGCTCATGCAGACCATGGCTACAGGGGGCGGACCGGCTGGCGGGCCAGGCCCAGCTGGAACTGATGCTGGAGGCCGGAATGTGAAGGCACTTCAGGAGTTTATGAAGCTGAAGCCGCCATCGTTCGATGGGGCAGGAGACCCCCAGGAGGCCAGTCATTGGCTGTCAGAGGTAGAGGATTTGTTGTTGCTAAAAGGAAAATTGTAGGAAAACTATATACAAAAGAATAAAATAAATAACTAAACCTACAACTCTACTACGGGTAGCAAAATAAAACCCGGTCGGAGTATAGTGTAAATATATTATGACCGAGAGTATCGAACCCAAGGGACTTATAGAAAACTAGTCCTAATCCGGTAATAACCTATTCTAAGACAGGGGGAATTGAAATATTTTCTAATCATAATTAAAACTTAACTAAACTAAGTGGTAATTACAATGAAATTATCCTTGATCCAGGGTGTAAAACCATCTAAGTATCAATATGAACTCGCAACATAAACACAAGCCTTCGAATTAACCAACAATTGAATGCGCCGGACATCCTGCCGGGCACCAGATGCACGGCACATTCAAAGACATTGAATGTGCCGGACACAGGAGATCCGGCAGTACACCCGGCACGTTCAAAATGTAAATGCCACTCTCTTGCTCCGCAACGAAAACAAGAAACTCATCCCTATTAACAAATCGAGCATATATCATGCCACGAAATGAACAAGGAAATGGGGGAAGATGGATTAATTCTCACTCTTACTACTAACCCTTAAGTCATAAGAAGAAAGTAGGAAGATCATTAAGAGAGTCTAACCTATTCTACTTTTGGATTTTTCTTCCTCGAGTAAAATTTGCTTGAAGAGAATAAGAGATCAACCGATTCTCTTGCAATAAGAACCTTACTCAAAATAAACTTGAAATTATATTAAGAAGAACACATTGTTTTACAAGGAGAGTTTCATTCCCTAACCAAAGAACTAACAAGGATTTCTACTTCACCATCCACTCAAATAAAGAAGAAATACATAAGGGAGAAGGAGATTGGTTATAGCCTCAACCCTGACAAGATCTTCTCTTCTTCTCGTGGATGGATCCGTAGAAATGCCTTGGACACCAACACTTGGAATGTGGGAGGAAATGGAGTAATGAATGGAGTATAATATGGTGTTGAAGTGTGTCAAATTGCAGCCTTTCTCGGCCTATTTATAGGCATCAAAATGTCTCTTGCCAAACGTCGTGTCGGGTCGTCAGTAGCCGACACACGTGGAAAATGTGCCCAACTGTTAACGGTTGAAACCGCCAATTCCGCGCGAAACAGTGCATATGCCGAGTAGGAGATACCCGGCATCACACTCGGTAGCAGTTGGAAATCACATGGAACACATGTGTTGTCGTATGGTCAACCGAAGTGACTTTACACTCATGCCGGATAGCATTTACCCGGCATCGCATCCGGCAATGCCTCTTTTCTGTTCTGTGTTCATGCCGTGCAGAAGTAATCCGGCCTGGAGTCCGGCAGCATTTGAACTTTTGCCTAGAAAATCATTCCTTGCACAGAAAACTTACAAAAACATAAATCTGTACAAATAATATACTTTAACACATAATATAACATAAATAACACATATATAACTTTATTTAGATAAATATAATACTAAATCTAATGCATAAAATATGATAAGTCTGCGGCTTATCAAGGCCCTACACTTACCTTTTGCTAGTCCTCGAGCAAAACAAGATTAGAAAGGAGTAATTACTTATGCACAAAACAGATAAACTTTAGAATGACAATTAGATAAATATATCTAACTACCTGACTCTAATCCACAAGTATCACTTAATCTACCTTATCTATCCAAACATACTAATGGGTACAAAATGAAGAATTTTCAAAACCGATCAAAAACTTTTGGGTTATTTTGTATGAGGGATTTTTTGCAATCTCTCCTTTTTCCGGTTTCCATCACTCAGCTCTATTTTTCAAGAGTTTCTGAATGTGGCCAAGACACTCATCGATGGTTTTATATTCAGCCCTATTTTCCAAGGGTTTCTGAATCAACCATGATTTTTTCTGCATTGAAGAACGGGGAATTTAGGAGAAAAATAAAAGGAAAAACTCTCGTTTGTTGCTTTTACTCTGAGGTATTCATTGCAACCTAAAAGATTATAATGCTTTTCCTTTGGAAGAAGATTTTTTTTTCTTGTTTTTCTTTTTCTTCTTCTCTCTTTCACAAAAACCCCTTTTTTTAAGATCTTCACCCAAAAGATTTTTCATAATTTGAAAAGAAAAGAAACAAGTACCCATAAGTACAATAAGGAAGGAATTAGGAGAAAGATCATATACTCATGTTTAAACAAAAAGAATCAAGAAGTTAAAAACAAGAATCTACACATCATTAGAGAGCTTACCTCTTGAGAGAACAAGCTTTTAGTCATTCCTAATCTTATCTCAATCAAAAACATGCAAAAAGTTTAGTAAAACATCAATAAAACTCACAACTTATGCATATTATAAATAAAAACTTATTTTTAAGGGGGAGCCCTGCCCTACACTTGGCAAGAACACTGTCCCCAGTGTTCAAAAGAAACAATAAAATTGAATTTTTTTTAAGAACTAAAATAACTATAATGAAAGCAATTAAAAAAACAATAACAGAAAATTAAAAGAGAAAAATTAAATGATACGAAGGACTCCCCTGTTTGATAGTGAAGGTGTGAGGAGGAACCGCCCTACACTTAGCCTTTTAGGCTATTTGGCATTATTTGAGATCCGGGGCAAGATAGTGACCGAATTCGCATGCTCCCGTGGATTGGTTTGCGTTTGGGACGGGAGCTGACCTTGTTGTCGCGGTTGCATCAGAAGTTGCTGTAACTACAACTGCAACGATTTGTGCTCCTTGCGAATGGTCGAGATCTCATTGTGAGTGTCTTGGGTCTTGTTCATCAGGGCTGACATCATGTCACGAAGTTCAGCCATTTCAGCCTCTGATGATGATGCAGGATGGGATGGTCTGAATTGCCTTGGACCTCCCTGGTAGCCGGCTTGACTCTGGAAGTGTTTTGGGGTTGATTCCCCTGTTGCCATGGCTGCCGATACCCTTGGTTACTCACATAATTGACTTCCTCAACATTCTGAAAGTCTGACATATCAGGGCTTGGAGCGTGTGGTCGTGCACTAACCACGTTCGCCTGTTGAGGAAGTTTGTTCATTGCTATTTGCTCCACCACCTTCTGTAGAGCGCTAACCTTCGTGGACGTTTGAGCGTTGCTCTCCAACAACTGCTCATGACTTTGCATAAGTTTGTCAAATTTAGCATCGCCCTCTCCCACTTGGTATAAACCAGCGGTACTACCCCTGGTTCCACCGGTGGCCCATTCCCTAATCTCTTCGCAAAGAGATTCAACCCCACTAAGGAATTGATCTCCAGGCTTCTTTAATATATCTGCACCAAGGGAGGATAAGATCATCGTCCTGCATTGATTGATCAATCCTTTGTAAAACAACTGAGATAGTTGTTCCTTGGTGAGGCCGTGGTGTGGACATGTGCGCAGCAACCCTTTGAATCTGTCCCAAGTCTCACAGATGTTCTCCGAGCTAGGTTGTCTGAAGTTGTAAATGTCGGCGATCATCTCCAGGGTGCGACTAGGGGGCATGAATTTGTCATAAAACTTGGTTGCCATGTCTTCCCATGTGGTGATGGTACTGGGGGTTAGACTGTGGTACCACTTGCTGGCGTTCCCCGTAAGGCTATGGGGAAAGAGGGAAAGTCTGGCATATCGGAGGACATTGTTTGTGGAGGTTAGACTGTTTGTGTGTTGTAGAAATTTGGTGATGTGGAGCAAAGCATCGTCCGGGTTTGTACCGTCGAACATACCCAACTCCTTGATGCATCTGATTTGATGATATGGCTTGAGTTTTTGCCATTCATCATATTCATTTTGTGCGAGGAGTGGGAGGTCGATTGCTGGCTTTTGGCCTTGGTTAGAAGGCCGGTTTATAGTTCGGACGGTAGGTGCTGCCATTGGTGTAGGAGGTAGGTGTTGTTGGTTTCTTCGTTGACGAATAGAGCGAAGAAGAGTCCTCTCGATTTCTGGGTCAGAATTTGCTAAATCTTCAGGAGAATTCGTGGACCGCAGAAGCATTCACTTTGATAACTTCAGGAGGAGCAAGAGAAAACGTTATAATACTTCGTAATAATAAAATAAATAATATAATGACATATTAAAATTACGAAAATTCAAGAAGAAATAAAATTTTTGGTTATGCCGGACACGGTGCCGGGTGTACGGCACCCGGCATTGGACTTCCTCCAATACTGCCGGGTTAAGAGTACCCGGCGTCGCATCCGGTCTGCTGCGAATCTCAAAAAAAAAAAATCAATAATTAGGAAGTATTAGAAGAGAGATCTAAGCGAATGGTGTAAGAAAGGAATAGAATACTATGAGGAATTTAACATTTTTCGAGAATAATTTAAAACTGAAAATAATTTAAAGATGTCGGACAGGTTACTGGGTTAGTTGTATCCGGCAGTGGACTTCCTCCACTAATGCCGGGTTGAAGTTACCCGGTATCCCACCCGGCGCGTTCAAACTCGAAAAGAAAATTAAATGGGAACTAGAAAGAGAGGTTAACATAAAAGAGCAATGAAAAAGAATATTTAGACAAATCAAAGATTCGAAAAAGGACAATGCGAAGTAAAAGTTGAAGTTTGATTATGCCGGGTCGTGCGCCGGGTAAACTTTATCCGGCGTAGGACTTCCTCCAAGATGCCGGATGTAGAACACCCGGCAGTGTACCCGGCACATTCAACCGAAAATAAAATGAACAAATTAAATTAAAGAATCAGAGAATTAAAGAATAAAGAATAAAGAATAGGGCGTTTTACCGAATTTAGGATTTGGAATAATTCCAAGTCCCCGGCAACGGCGCTAATTTGCTAAAAGGAAAATTGTAGGAAAACTATATACAAAAGAATAAAATAAATAACTAAACCTACAACTCTACTACGGGTAGCAAAATAAAACCCGGTCGGAGTATAGTGTAAATATATTACGACCGAGAGTATCGAACCCAAGGGACTTATAGAAAACTAGTCCTAATCCGGTAATAACCTATTCTAAGACAAGGGGGGGGGGGGGAATTGAAATATTTTCTAATCATAATTAAAACTTAACTAAACTAAGTGGTAATTACAATGAAATTATCCTTGATCCAGGGTGTAAAACCATCTAAGTATCAATATAAACTCGCAACATAAACACAGGCCTTCGAATTAACCAACAATTGAATGCGCCGGACATCCTGCCGGACACCCGGCACGTTCAAAATGTAAATGCCACTCTCTTGCTCCGCAACGAAAACAAGAAACTCATCCCTATTAACAAATCGAGCATATATCATGCCACAAATGAACAAGGAGATGGGGGAAGATGAATTAATTCTCACTCTTACTACTAACCCTTAAGTCATAAGAAGAAAGTAGGAAGATCATTAAGAGAGTCTAACCTATTCTACTTTTGGATTTTTCTTCCTTGAGTAAAATTTGCATGAAGAGAATAAGAGATCAACCGATTCTCTTGCAATAAGAACCTTACTCAAAATAAACTTGAAATTATATTAAGAAGAACACATTGTTTTACAAGGAGAGTTTCATTCCCTAACCAAAGAACTAACAAGGATTTCTACTTCACCATCCACTCAAATAAAGAAGAAATACATAAGGGAGGAGGAGATTGGTTATAGCCTAAACCCTGACAAGATCTTCTCTTCTTCTCGTGGAGGGATCCGTAGAAATGCCTTGGACACCAACACTTGGAATGTGGACGGAAATGGAGTAATGAATGGAGTATAATATGGTGTTGAAGTGTGTCAAATTGCAGCCTTTCTCGGCCTATTTATAGGCAAAAATGTCTCTTGCCGGACGTCGTGGGGTCGTCAATAGCCAGCACACGTGGAAAATGTGCCCAACTGTTAACGGTCGAAACCGCCAATTCCGCGCGAAACAGTGCATATGTCGGGTAGGAGATACCCGGCACCAGTTGGAAATCACGTGGAACACATGTGCTGTCGTATGGTCAACCAAAGTGACTTTACACTCATGCCGGATAGCATTTACCCGGCATCGCATCCGGCAATGCCTCTTTTCTGTTCTGTGTTCATGCCGTGCAGAAGTAATCCGGCCTGGAGTCCGGCAGCATTTGAACTTTTGCCTAGAAAATCATTCCTTGCACAGAAAACTTACAAAAACATAAATATGTACAAATAATATACTTTAACACATAATATAACATAAATAACACATATATAACTTTATTTAGATAAATATAATACTAAATCTAATGCATAAAATATGATAAGTCTGTGGCTTATCAGCTGTGAGTCATGGGCTCCGAGGAGGAGCAGAAGGTTGACTTTGCCACCTTCCTTTTCAAGGCTGAGGCTAAGGAGTGGTGGAGGTCCATGATGGGGAAGTTCCCATAGCCTTGGACATGGGAACAGTTCACTGGGGAGTTCAACAAGCAGTTCTACCCTGATGTGTATAAGGAACAGCGCATTCTGGAGTATAACCGACTACGCCAGGGTCGGGACATGAGCGTGGAGGAGTATGTTCGTAAGTTCATCAGTCTGTCTAAGTTTGCACCTGAGCCGGATGAGCATAGGAAGGCCAGGAAGTTTGAGAGCGGCTTGAGGCCGGATATTCGCTCTGCTGTGACGCCGCTGCGTCACAAGACCTTCAGGGACGTTGCTGATGTCGCCCTGTTGGTAGAGGCTGATTTGAGGGGCCGCCAGTCTGGAGGGAAGGACCAGAAGAGGAAGCAGAGGTCCGACGAGAGCGACAGGAGGGATCAGTCTGCTTCTCAGAAGAAGTAGTCTACTAGAGACCGAGCTGGAGACCGCCCTGGAGACAGTTCGAGAGATAGAGGTGGTTCGTCTTCGTCAGCTCCCGCTCCGAAGTGCCGGGTCTGCGGCAAGTTTCACAGAGGTCAGGACTGCTACAGGAAGTCCGGAGCCTGCTTCAAGTGTGGATCCTTGGAGCATAGGATAGCTGACTGCCCTCAGGCCGAAAGGAGTAGAGGTAGCTCTGGAGGTAGAGCTGGTGAGCCTGCCTCAGGGTCCAGAGATCGACACCGGGCTGAGCAGAAGAAGCCACAGGGCTAGGCCAGAGTGTACACGATGGCGGGAGAGAGAGACCGATCGACTGACAGAGTTGTCACAGGTATTCTCCAATTGTCTTCTCGTTCTATTTTCTGCTTGTTTGACTCTGGAGCCACCCACTCTTTTATTTTTGCTGAGTTGGTGGGTGAGCTCGGTTTGCCTGTTGTGCCTCTGGGTGTTGAGATGTGGGTGCATAGTCCATTAGTTAGGGACTCTTCTGTGCTTCTGAGTTCTGTTTGTAAAGATAGTCCTATGTTAGTCAGAGATAGGACTCTGTGTGCTAACCTCATCCCGATGGAGATGACAAATTTTGATGTGATTTTGGGCATGGATTGGCTTGCTGCGCACCATGCCCACATTGATTGTGCTGCTTCGCGAGTCACTTTTGAGGAGCCGGGTCAGCCCCGCCTAGTTGTAGCAGGGAATGGACTCCCGTGCTCGCCGCCAGTCATATCAGCTATGCACGCGTTTCGCTATTTGAGGAAAGGATGCCAGGGATATCTGTGCTACATCCCTGAGGTTCGTAAAGATGCGAAGTTGGAGGAGATTCCAGTGGTCAGAGACTTCCCAGATGTGTTCTAGGATGATGTACCTGGGCTTCCCCCTATCAGAGAGGTGGAGTTCTCTATCAAGCTCGCACCTGAGACTCAGCCCATTTCTAAGGCCCCATACCGCATGACACCTGCCAAGCTCAAGGAGTTGAAGGTCCAGTTGCAGGAGCTGCTGGATAAGGGCTTCATCTGCCCTAGTGTGTCGCCTTGGGGGGCGCCAGTGTTATTTGTTAAGAAGAAAGATGGTAGTATGCATTTGTGCATTGACTACAGGGAGCTCAACAAGGTTACCATTAAGAATAGGTATCCTCTCCCGCGCATAGATGACTTGTTCGACCAGTTAGCAGGAGCTAAGGTGTTTTCGAAGATCGATCTGAGGTCCAGTTATCATCAGCTGAGGATTAAGGCAGACGATATGCCTAAGTCCGCTTTTAGGACTCGTTATGGACACTACGAGTTCCTAGTGATGTCATTCGGGCTGACGAATGCGCCTTCTGTGTTTATAGATATGATGAACCGGGTGTTCAAGCCGTTTCTGGACCATTTCGTCGTAGGATTTATTGATGATATCTTGGTGTATTCCAAGAGTGCTGAGGAGCACGAGGAGCATTTGAGGACGGTTCTCCAGACTCTGAGGGAGAAGGAGCTGTATGCGAAGCTGAAGAAGTGCGAGTTCTGGCTGGATCAGGTGGTGTTCTTGGGACATGTTGTTTCCAAGGATGGTATCTCCGAAGAAGATTAGAGCCATTACTAAGTGGGCCAGGCCTACTAATGTTGGAGAGATCCGTAGCTTCCTTGGACTAGCGGGCTACTATCATAAGTTTGTGGAGGGCTTCTCCAAGTTGGTTATTCCTTTGACCCGTCTACTGCAGAAGGATGTGAAGTTCGAATGGAGTGAGGCCTGTGAGCTATGCTTTCAGGAGTTGAAGAAGAGATTGACGTCTACGCCGATCTTGACTCTTCCGGAGGGGACCGAGGGTCTGGAGGTTTTTTGTGATGCGTCCCCATAAGGGACTTGGGTGCGTTCTGATGCAGCATGGGAAGGTGGTTGCATATAGCTCTCGTCAGCTTAAGTCATATGAGAAGAACTACTCGACCCATGACCTGGAGTTAGCTGTTGTGGTGTTTGCTCTGAAGATTTGGAGGCACTATCTGTATGAAGCAGCGTGCAAGGTGTATACAGACCATAAGAGCCTCAAGTATTTGTTCACTCAGAATGAGTTGAACTTGAGGCAAAGGAGGTGGCTGGAGTTGCTACATGATTATGATCTGGAGATCCTCTACCATCCGGGTAGGGCTAATGTGGTTGCTGATGCGCTCAGTAGTAGGGGTCCGTCTGGAGCCGTTTGCGCTTTGTCTGGTGTGCAGAGGTCTGCTCTCGAGTTGCAGCGTATGTGTATCTGGGTCGTCCGTCTAGAGAGGTCTGGGATGTTAGCAGCGTTGCAGGTTCAGCCTACCTTGATCGACTGGATTAGGGCCAGTCAGGAGCTCGATGTCAGCTTGTGTAAGATCAGAGATGAAATTGCTTCCGGTCAGGAGTCTGAGTTCAGAGTTTCAGAGGATGGCTGCCTGAGGTTCAGAGACCATGTCTGTGTGCCTGCAGATGACGCTTTGAGGCGAGACATTTTACAGGAGGCTCGTGGAGCTCCGTACTCGGTACACCCAGGAGGTGTGAAGATGTACCGGGACCTACGTGAGACATTCTGGTGGAGCAACATGAAGAGGGACATTTCTGACTTTGTATCCAGATGTCGGACCTGTCAGCAGGTAAAAACCGAGCATCAGAGACCAGTTGGTTTGCTTCAGCCTCTACCCGTTCCGGAGTTGAAGTGGGAGAGCGTCGGTATGGACTTTGTTATGGGGCTGCCTAAGACTCTGAGGGGTTTTGATGCAGTTTGGGTTATTGTGGACCGGCTCACGAAGAGCGCTCATTTCTTGCCAGTCAGGAAGACTTTCAGTTTGCATCGCTTGGCTCAGTTGTATATGGATGAGATAGTGCGTCTGCATGGCGTTCCTGCTTCTATTGTGTCTGACAAAGACCCGCGCTTCGTATCCAGATTCTGGCAGAGTTTGCACCAGGCTTTGGGGACAAAGTTGTCGTTCAGTTCAGCGTATCATCCTCAGTCAGATGGTCAGACTGAGAGGACGAATCAGGTCCTTGAGGACATGCTCAGAGCATGTGTGCTTGACTTTGGAGGCAGTTGGGATCAGCACGTTACGCTGATAGAGTTTGCTTATAATAACAGCTTTCAAACTAGCATCAGGATGACCCCGTTTGAGGCTTTGTATGGCAGGAGGTGTAGATCACCCATCTGTTGGGATGATCTGAAGGAGAGAGCAGTTGTTGGTCCGGACTTGGTTGAAGCTGATGTAGCTAAGATTCAGTCTATTAGGGAGTGCTTGCTTGTGGCTCAGAGTCGTCAGAAGAGCTACACCAATCAGAGAAGACGACCTCTAGAATTTGAGGTGGGCAACCATGTGTATCTGAAGGTTTCCCCAGTTCGAGGAGTTGCTCGGTTTGGGAAGAGAGGCAAGCTTAGCCCTTGCTTTGTGGGTCCTTTTGAGATCCTGGAGAGGATCGGACCGGTTGCCTATCGTTTAGCTTTGCCACCGTCGTTGGCTGGTGTTCACAGCGTGTTCCATGTGTCTATGCTGAGGAAGTATATTCCGGACCCGTCGCATGTGATTGACTTCAGTCCGCTTCAGTTGAGGGAGGACTTTACCTTTGAAGCAGTTCCTTCGAGAATTTTAGCTCGGGATGTTCGCAAGCTCTGGAGTAAGACCATGCCATTGGTGAAGGTGCAGTGGTCAGGTCAGTCAGAGGAAGAAGCGACCTGGGAGGTCGAAAGCGAAGTGCGTTCCAAGTTTCCCGCCCTCTTCGAGCAGTAAGTACGTTTTAATTTCGAGGATGAAATTCTTTTAAGGGGGAGGTGATGTTATAACCCAAAGTTTCGCTTCAATGTTATTTCGTCACAAGTGACCTTGTGTTGTTGTATTCTGGATTCAGGACATGGGAGTCCTTTTGATTAAAGACGAGGACAAGGGAGTCTTTTCTCCTCTTATTTCATTTAAGGTGAGAATTAGCATCCCTATCTTTTAATTCCTTAATTTCCTTAATCAGTGATTGAACTACGTTCTAACCCTCGCTCATATTGGAAACCGTCAGTACGCTCCCTTCTCTGTTCTCTCTCTCTCTCTCTCTCTCTCTCTCTCTCTTCGTCCAGCGCCGTTCCTGTTCTCAATCAATCAAGACTCCTTTGACGTTGTTCTGCTATCCAAGTTCTACTGTGGATTACTCCGCCGTTGCGAATTGCTGGTTCCTTCGAGCGGTGGTTCTTACGTTTCCTTCAATCCTCTTCTGCTGTTGGATTCCTCTACGTATCGTGGTCAAATTCAGGTATGGATTGTGGATTCATCTGCGTTGACAGTTTCTGATTTGAGAGTAAGTTCTGATTTCGGTTTGTTCTTCGGTCTATTCTTTGATTGCGTCAATTCAGAGTTTGGGAATTGCATTTCCGGTCTGCGTTTGAGTGACTGCTTGGATTCGGGTTACTGCTGTGGTTTGGGCTCTGCTATTCAGATTGGGGTTCGTCTGTCAATTATTGAGCTAGGTGGCTTATGGATTCGGCTAGTGTGTTCAGCCTTGGGGCGTTTCAGATTCCGGTTTCCAATGTGTGAATTGTCTTTGCGTTGTGTTTCTGAATCAGTCCGTTTGCATTGTTTTGATAGCCACAAACCCCCAAGGTTGTTTTCTACCCACTACTTCTGTTTTGTTGTGTTTAAACCTCTTATTTGCTGTGAATTCGTTTCTGGAAACTACACATTTTGGTATGTCCGAACGTCTATCCGAGCTTTAACGTTCGGACATGCCCTGTTACGCCTGTGTTTTTTGAGTTTTTGGCTGGGTCCGGACTTCCGTCCGAGCTTTGAAGTTCGGACGGGGTGCGAGGACGAGTCCGACTTACAAGTCTCGAATGGTGTCCGAACTTGTAAGTCCGGACAGAAGTTCGGACACACCCTTCTTATTCTTCTGATTTTGCTTCGACTTGTGTCCGAACGTTGTCATTCGAACACATGTTCGGACACTACACGTATTTGATTTCCGAAGAACGTCCGAACATCCATCCGAGCTTGATGTTCGGACACCTCTATCTCTGCCTCCGTTTTAAGGTTCGACTTTTGTCCGAACATTGATGTTCGGACACAAGCTCGGACGAGCTACTGTTTTGACTGTAACTTGCTCGTTTGGGCTCCGTTTTGACTTCCGTTTGCGGGGTTGGATTCCCCTTCTGATTTCCAAGCTATCTATGTACTTTCTGGTGCCTTTGGTGCACATATGCTTAATTGTTTTAAGCTTCTGTTTTGGGACCTAGTTATCTCTATGTCTGAACCTTTGGATGGCTGGTCTCGCTGTCTCGTAGCGCGCTATGTAGGATCCTTCTGTTCACGGGTGACGTTCCCCGTTCTGTTCACAGGTGCTCCACCTGTTCTGTTTACGAGTGAGGTTTCCGCGTTTTGTTCACGAGCTGGTTGCTCGTTCTGTCTATATGCTGTGATCAACTAGTGTCCCGCTCTGTTTTCCGATTTTGTCTGTATCTGACTCCATTTAGTCCTTTGTTGTATGGACTTCTCCTTCTGTTTTCTGACATGTTATGGATTCCTTTCGACTCCTTCTGATTTGTTGATATTCTTTAAATGTTTTGAGCATGCTGGTTGATGAAGTTTGTCATCTACTGGGCATAGTTGTTTGCTCATTCCCCTACTTTATCTAACATTGCAGATTGATCAGCGAGGATCACTTTGCTCAGCTTCTGGAGTTTAGTTGCTTTGTTATTTCGATTCGTTTGAGACATTTGTATTTGACTTTGAGCCTTTGGGCCTCTTCAGTTAGCTTTCATTTTTGTTAGTTCGTTTGGTGGGTTTTGTAACTTTTGAGATGTCACGACATCATTTTGATTATACTTTATTCAAGTATTCATTTTGGGCCTTGTTTGACTAATTATTTAAGTTCGTTTATTAGAGCCTTGCGTTATTATGTAATAATACGCGGCGTGTAATACCCCTAACTCCTAGGCCAGTGTTGGGGGTGTTATATCCTAAATCGTTGATCTGAAACTTTACATTCAGTTCATGTTTAACCATTGTTATTAACTCAAAATGATCGCCTGTTAGTAAAATATTGTCGACATACACAATCAGGAAACACTTTACTTCCTGTTTTATTATAGAATAAGGAATATTCGTTTAGATACTGCACAATACCTAGATTTTTGATAAAATCACTTAGTTTTTGGTGTCATTACCTTGAAGCCTAATTTAGGCTGTAAAGATATTTCTTGAGAAGACAAACCTTGTTGGAACTTTCACTATTGTATCCCTCGGGCAATTCCATATAAACCTCATCTAAGAGATCACCATGTAAAAAGGCATTGTTCATGTCAAGTTGACTTAATTTCCACCCTCTTTTCACAGAAATAATAACTAAAGCTTTGATAGTGGTAAACTTAACAACTGGCAAAAAGGTTTCTTGGTAATCTATCCCGTGTTTTTGAGTGTAGCCTTTTGCAACCAATCTGGCCTTACATCTTTCTAGAGTTCCATTAGCCCTATACTTATATTTGTACACCCATTTACACTTAACAGCTCTTTTGCCCAAAGGTAAATTAACTAAAACCTAAGTTTTATTTCTGTCTAAAGCCTGAAAGTCTTCTCTCATTGCCCTTCTCCATCTAAGGTCTTTTACAGCCTGATCATAGGTTATGGGCTCTACCTCTCTTTTCAGGTAACCAGATAAACTATCCTTATTTTAGCCAACAGACAGATCTTCTCAACAGGAACAACTGAAGGAACTAAACTACCTTCATCACAGAGAGCAACGTAATTAAGATCCACAGGATCATGGCCTATAACCCTATCAAAACTAGACATAGCAGCAGCAATACTTATTCTATCAAACAATATAGAAGAAAATAAATCTTTAGAATACTTATCTGTTTTACTGCTGATGACATGTCCAACTTTATAGTCTCTTAGATGGCTTGGAGGATGTTTTTCTCTCTCTATGACAGCCTCACCAGGACCTCTTCATAGGCTTCTGCTTCATCATTTGCGCTCTCTGTCTTTTGCCTCACTGGTTCTGGTTGGCCCTCCTCCTAATGCTTAAGCATCATCCTCTAGATTTCCTTGGCTTTGAGGAAAAATGTTCTTGTGCTGAGTACACTCTTGGTCACTCTCAGAAACAAAGGTTAGTTCATTCTGTTTTATAAAATCAGTAGATGTGCAAGGTAACACATAATCATCAGAAGTTTGATGCTTATATTCGTGGGCATTCTTGATAGGAAACAAATTTTCATGAAAGACAACATCTATGTTGTAGATGACCTTGAAATTGTCAAGGTCATAAATTTTGTAACCCGTCTTTCCTTGAAGATACCCAATAAAGACACCTTTGACACATCTTGAGGAGAATTTATCATGTTGATTAGCATTCACATTTGCAAAGCACAAACATCCAAAACATTTCAGAAGTGAATAATCAGGTTTACTACCAAAAAAGACTTCAAAAGGAACCTTTCCATCTAAAGAACTCAAGGGCATTCTGTTTATGAGATAGGTAGCTCTGAAATAGTTTCTCCCCAAAAATTTGTGGGGAGACCTGAATGAAACATGAAAGCTCTTGTTGTCTCAATTATGTGGCTATGCTTGCGCTCCACAACACCATTCTATTGTGGAGAATGTGGGCAAGAGGTCTCATGTTTTATTCCCTTTTCCTTCAAATAACTAGATCCAAACCTAGAGCTGCCTAACTAATAATCATATTCCGTTCTAATACATTTCACCATCATACCAAATTGTCTCTGAACCATTTCAAGAAATTCAATTATAATATGGAAAGAATCAGATTTATTAGCACAAAGATTCTCCTAAGTAGCTCTACTTTTGTCATTAACAATTGTGAGAAAATACTGGAAACCATCATGAGATTTTTGAGAGTAAGGCCCCCACAAGTCCACATTTATTAGTTCGAAGATTTCCTTTGACCTTATGATGGTTTCAAAAGGCAACCTATGGCTCTTAGCCCGATGACAGAGCTCAGAAAGAAATTGTCTACAAGCAACATTTCCTTTTACAGGGTTCAAATCAAACAGCCTTTTCTTGGGCAAGTGTCCTAGGCGATGATGCCAAAGAGAAAGGTGATCATCACTATCAAAACTAGGCACTAAACTATTTCCCATTCCTGCAAAAAACAAACTTGTTCCTTACAGCCTTCCCATAAGGTTTTCTATCACAGCAAGTATCAAGCAAGTAGAGGCCCTCGTGATGGTGACCAATTCGCACTTCATTTCTTCCCTCAAAGTCCTGATAAACACATTGCTTGGAGTCAAAATAAAAATTTCCATTCATATCACTGGATAACTTACTAATGGCTATAAGATTACATTTAAAACCTGGGACAAACAGAACATGCTTTAGCCTAATTAAAGTATTAGCATTGACATCCCCACTTATTCTCACATATTGAGGATGTCCATCAGGCATGGAAATGCTGTGGGGGTTGATCTAGAACATGATAATTACTAAAAACTGATAAATCATAAGACTTATAATCAGAGGCCCCTGAATCTAGAATCCAAATAGATGACTTTAGTTTTCTGTCAACATGATTCCTAGATTTTTCTTCTTCATTTAAATGGTTACTATGCAGAATAAGATATGGTAAAGAAGATAGATGTACTGTACCCATGAAACCGCAGCTTGAATCTTGTTGTTCAACACTGGTGTCCTTGCTTGCGCCTTGGGATTTGCTGATGTACCGCAATAACTGTGAAGCTTGTTCATTAGTCAGGTGGCCTCCGAAGGGATTCTTCGGTTGTTCTGGTTTTAAACCTTCAGCACTAACATTTGTAGTTGTCCTTTCGATTTGCCTCCTCTTCAACCCTGGGGAAACCATGCTTTTGGAAGCATCTTTCCTCCAAATGTCCAAATTTCCCGCAATATGTGCAAGTCATTAGGGAACGCCTCGAAGTTCCAGGGTTTTGGTTTATTGAATTAGGTTTTTTTGCTCTGTTCAACAGTAATTAAATTAGGGTTTCTGCCCTATTCGACGGCGGATGACATAGAGGTCGTCTCTGAGTTATTTACAGTAGCAGTCGAGGTCAGTCATTTCTGGCGTTCTTCTTGAATCAGCAAAGAAAACACCTGCTTGATGCTAGGAAGAGGGAATATCATGAAAACATTTCCCCTAATTACTGAGTATCGCTCATTCAACCCCATTAAAAATTGGGAAAATTCACGATATACCCTTGTTTTCTTTCGTAATTCACAATATACCCCTGTTGGTTTTCGTAATTCAACTTTAAACATGCTTAAATGTTGTCCAAAATTGATGAAACTTTACATGGATGATGCTAAAGTGTTATATTTTGGTCCAATATCAAATTTGAAGTTTTTTAAGCTCATATGTGAGATGTAGGCAATGAAAATATGAAAACGGAAAGACTTAAAAATAAGGGAAATTTCACGAGATACCCCGAGGTTGAGTGAATTTTACGAGATATCCCTAAGGGTTCATTTTCATTGCAAGATACCCTTGATGTTTCAATTTTATTACGAGATGCTCATTCGTTCAAATTTTGATATATTATATTCTTCTTATCCCCATTTTATCCTCGCATCATATGCCCAAGCTCAGGGGTTTATGGTCATTAAAAAAAATTAAATATTAACAAATTACGTAAAAAATCATTAAGATCATATAAAATTTGAATTCAATTTAAAAAATGAATAAAAATTATAAAAAATAGAAGAATTAAAATCATAAAATTTAAAAATAAATAGAAATGACTAAACAATAAAAAACTAGTTTATTTTTTAAAACATATATTGTTACATTATTTAAAAACGTTGGCTAAAAATCGTAAAAAGTTATAACAATTAAATTAAATATAAGAAATTGTTAAATGATTTTATATATCATAAAAAGTTATTAACAACGATATTATTTGATATCAATAATCACAAGAAAAATGATAATATTTTATGGCTTCATACTTTATTTTTCTAATTTTAAATAATGTGTTTTTCTATGTTTTATTTGTTACTTTTGATATTATTCATATTATTGTTATAATTTTTTTACGATTTTAAGTAACACTTTAACAATTTATGTTTATTTTTCAAAATATATTAATTTTTTATAATTTAGTCATTTCCATTTATTTAACTTTTTTTCATTTAATTATATTCACTTTTTAAAATTGATTTGAATTTATATGATCTTTAATTTTTTTTTGTATTTTATTCAATTTTTAAATTAAAAAAAACTTTGACCATATATCCCTGAGGTTATTGCAGGGGCATATGGTGCGAGGGTGAAATTGGGATATGAAAAATATAATATATCAGAATTTGAACGAATGGACATCCCGTAATAAAATTGAAACTGTAGGAGTATCTCGTAATGAAAAAGAAACATCAGGATATTTTGTAAAATTTGCTCAAACCTCGAAGATATCTCGTGAAATAATTTAGGGATGTAGCTTGCTTAGCATTTCAAATGTAACGGGGTTGATACTTCCCATCTTTGAATTCGCGTCTTAATTCATAAAATTGCAATACAAAAAATATAAAAAATAGATAATTATAAAAATATATATTAAAAATGTATTAAAAATATTATAAAATATTGATAATTATTATAAACTATTTAAAATTTTAAAAAGCAATATCAAGTATCATGAAATAGAATATAATCTTTTAAGACATAATAGTTTTCAAGCGTAAAGAGGGTGATTTAAATGTTTGATTTCACCTCATTTTGATAAGTAATGGGTAGATAGTGTAGTTCTTTAAAATTTGTGAGTGAAAAACGTAATTTTCTGATTTATGAGTGGGCAAATAATGTTGAGAATTAGTAATTCTTCTTTTAGGAGCTAAAAAACTATTTTTTTTTAACACAAGCTAATAAGTTAATTAAGCATAAATAGGACATGCGATTTACTAGAATACTAACGCTAGATAGTTTTGGCGTTTTGTTTTTTTTTTTTTGTTATAGTTTTGGCGAAATTGTTCACTAGATTTTGTTGACCAAGTTTTTTTTTTTAATCATGCAGCCGCATAAAATCTAGAAGATTAATTCTCATGCCTTGTATTGGAGGGAACTACATACGAAGAGGTTGCTCATTCACTGAAATTATTTTCTACTGAGAGCTTAAAAAAATATAAATTTGACAAAATAAGTTTATACATAATATTGAGTTATGGAAAAGTAGTAAACAAAAAGAAATCGATCTTAATAGCTAGCAACAACTATGAATCAGCTAATCCCTAATCAATCATCAATGAATAATGAACCCTAAAGTAGTATTAAGTGAAGAGAAGTACTTAAAAAACTTAGTTGAATGGGGATATAACAGCCGGTAGAGTCGTTCGCTTATGGTTAATTGAAAGCTGTGAAATTAAATTATATGCAATTACAGCTACTTCTCAGAGTGAATGGTAGGGGTGTCCATTTTCAAAATTCGGTTCCACCGAATTATTCGAAAACATAATTAACTAAAAACTAATTTTTTTTCACTTGATAACTGAAAACGGAACCAAAAATTAAAAAACTGTGGTTTACTATAATAAATTCAGTTAACTGAAATTTTTTAAAAAATTATCTTTTATTACTAATTATATTTTTTAATAAATTTTTAAATTTTTAAAAAATATTTCAATTATTCAGTTAGCTGAAACATTCTCTTCTATAACCCGAAACTGAACCGAAATAAAATTTGGTTGACCGAAAGTTATAATTTTAAAGAGCTGTTACAAAAATGATTAAAAAACAAAAAAAACAGTTTTCAATTATAACCAAATTAAGTGAACATGTGGACATCCCTAAATGCAGATCATAATTTGTTTGAAATAGAAATTAGACAAAAGATAAACTATTTGTAATACAACAAAGGGGTGTGTGGTGCTAAAATTGACCAATACCTCTAGTATCATTCTTGAAATAAAAAAGTACATTATCTGCCAGGGATAATATGCAAGAAGAAGAACTTGAAACAAGTATGAGAATGTAGCTTAGATGGTAGAGTGGTCGCTAAGCATGCTAGAAACAACTATGGATACTATCAACTGAATCCTAATCAATCATCAGTAAATCATGAACCTTAAAAAGTTGTAAGTAGGGTTTTAATTTCTACATGAACCCAACACAAAATTTGTGAGTTTGGACTTTAAAATTTGATACGATTAGCTAAATGGTTCGTGTCCGAGTTGACCCGCTTATTAATCATGCCGGGTTTGGGTTTAATATGTGTAACCCGCATAAACTGTTTAACTCATGTATATTTAATATATCTACTACAAAATATGGATTAATTAATGTTGATCAAATTTTTATATTAATATGATATTATGATGTTTAGACTTAAAATTTCAATTAAAATAAAGTTAAGTGTATCATAGATTTACAAAAATAATGTTAACTAGTGAAATTATTTTCTTATGCATAACTGAACGGGTTACGTGGGTTGGATTTGGGTTAAACATGTGCGAGTAAGAACTTCACATTTGGACCAATTGTATTGGGTCGTGTCAACTCTTTTAAAAATGGATCGGGTTCAGGTTTGGCTAATATGATCATTGAACCAATTTTGCCACCCCAGTTTTAAGCGAAGACAAGTACATAAAACATGGTTAAATGCTAACATTGATCAACAACCCTGGTCTCATTTTCACAAAACATAAGTAGATATCTATTAAGGACAATATGCAAGTGAAAGAACTTAATTATAATATGGGGATGTAGCTCAGATGGTAGAGCGCTCGCTTAGCATGCGAGAGGTACAAGGCTGCATCTCCAACGTTTTATTTTTAATTGTTCATCTAAAGCCTGATCAATCAGCATGTGAGATGTACGGGGATCAATACCCCATATCGACCTTAGAATCTAGCAACAGTTATAATGCTACCAACTAAAGCGTAATCAATGATCAGTGAATCATAAAACCTATAGTCATTTTAAGAGAAGACAAGTACTTAAGAACACATGGTTGAAAGCTAAAATTGCCCATATTAGACTTGTATCTAGGATATATTGATGTACGCTTTTAGTGTGTAAACATAGGTGTCTTATTATATGTAATTGTTTTCCTCCCGGTCTAATAATCCAATACATTAGACCGCTCCTTCTACATATATAAGCCACTCTCTTGTACTGAAGTAAGTAAGTGAACATTTTCTGTAAATCATACGAGAGACACATTTCTCTCTGTTTCAATAAGAATCACCCTTGCACCATTGCAAGGTTTTACATGGTACCAGAGCACCGGTTATATCACACAGGGAGAGCGATGACCGATCTACTGGGCAAAAAGGCGGAGAACGTCACCGGCGACAATATCTCCACAATTGATCCAAGCGACCCTCTCTTCGTCGCAAACACCGAGCAGACTGGGCAGTCTCTCGTTCCCAAATTCACCGGAGAGGGGTTCTTGGGTTGGAAGTGGTCAATGCAAGAGGCATTGACGGCCAAAAACAAAATCGGCTTCATGATGGTTCCATTACCCAACCGGAGAGTAGCAACACAATTAGACTGGCGGCATGGAAGCGGGCAAGAAGTCTCGTCGTCACTTGGATTATTCATCCCTCTCACCAAACATTGGCCGGAGTGTCATGTATACCAGCGATCCCAAACAAATCTGGGATTGGCTATGCAAGAGGTTTGAAAAGAAAAACTTTGTGACGCTTCACCACCTCAAGATCCAGATCGCAAGTCTCAAACAAGGGCAAGATTCCATCACAGACTATTTCATGAAATCCCGAGAGGTATGGGCTCAATACGAGCTAGCGAAACCAATTAACGAATGTTCTTGCTGTTCCTCATGCAAGTCTACCAAAAACCAGAAGAAATCGAGAGCCGAAGAAGAAACGATACACTTTTTGATGGGGTTGAATAAAACCTACACTTACCTTCGCGCTCAGATTCTCGCTATGAGCCAGTTACCCACATTAGAAGAGATCTTTTCCCTCATAATCCAAGACGAACAAACGAGAGAAAATCTAGAGTCTGGAGAAGACACAGAACATTCTGTCGCCCTAGCCGTCAAAACAACTCCAAATCACAGTTTTGGAAGGCAGAAGTCGAACAACAGCGGGATGAATTTCAAGAATCAGAACAAAAGAGGCTCGCCTACCCTTTCTACGGGTGCCAAGAAGGACGGAATTAAGTGCTCAAATTGCGGTAAGCTGGGTCACAGTCGAAGCGACTGTTGGTGGCTAATCGGCTTCCCCACCGATACAACCAAGAAGAAACAAGAAGGTAATCGAGAAGGGAAGATTGGATCTGTGGTTGCCGACGGCGGTGGAAACGGGGATACAACCTACGAATCCCCAGTTCGTGGCCTTGCTCACGACCAACTGCAGCAACTCGTAGCCTTCCTCCAGAAACAGAAAGATCCTAGCACATCCTCAAGCCAATCGAGCTTTGGAGACTTTACAGGTAACTTCATAACAGATTTTAATTATTTGCCATGTCTTAATCTCAATGCTAGCTCTGCGAACTGTGATTTGAAACGTTTGTGGATTCTTGATTCCGGTGCCACCGAACATGTGTGTGGGAATAAAGAATTGCTATCAGAATGCTTGGATTTTGATACACAGAAAAATATTATGCTACCAGATGGCAATAGAAAATGTGTAGCCTCTGTTGGGAATTTATCTTTCGATGGAAAAACTACATTGCAAAACATATTGTATGTTCCTTCTTTCCAATTCAATATCATGTCTGTATCTAGGTTGGTTTCAGATTTAAAGGTTTCCATCATGTTCCATGAAAGTCATTGCATTATGCAGGACCCTAGGAGGAGCATTTCTGTTCAGATTGGAAGACACTTTAGTGGCCTATATGTAGTGAATGTAAACGTTTTGTCTGATTTTCTGCTGCGCAAAGCAAATGAATCTGTATGTTTGGTCTCTGATGTGCAACCCTCACGGGTCAACTTTGTTAATGATTTTGTTCTATGGCACCATAGGTTAGGACATATGTCATTAGCTAAAATGAAGAAAATAATACATGTGAATATACCCAAACATCTTGAGAACCATTTTCCGTGTACTGTTTGCTACAAGGCCAAATCAAAACGCTTAAAATTCCCAAAATCTGACATTAAAACAGAACAGCCTTTTGATCTCCTGCACATAGACGTTTGTGGTCCTATGAGGACAGAAGCATTAGGAGGTTATAGATATTTCCTCACCTTCGTTGATGACTATACTCGTGGAACATGGGTTACCTTACTCAAATTCAAGTCCGAAGCTATGGAGAAACTAAAAACATTCATCAACTTAATTGAAACACAAATGGGCAAACGCATCAAAATCGTTCGAGTGACAATGCCCGGGAATTGGGCAAGTCCCAGGAAGGGGCAGATTTTTTCACCAAAAGGGGCATCATTCATCAAACGAGTTGCTCCCACACCCCAACAGAATGGTGTTGTGAGAGAAAACAAGGGCACATCATGAACATTGCTAGAGCCCTCTTTTCCAGTCAGGCTTACATGAGCAACATTGGGATCTCTGTGTCCAACATGCAACTTATTTGATAAATAGAATGCCAAGCAAACCCATTAATGATTCCACACCCTACGAAAAACTCCATGGTAAGAAACCCGAATTCAATAAAATTAGAAGTTTCGGGTGTCTTTGCTATTTTACCAATACTAGCCCAAGTAAAGGAAAACTAGATCCTAGAGCCTCTATTGGAATATATGTTGGGAACCCTAACAACACTAAAGGTTACAAAGTCCTAACATTGGAAGAAAAGGACTTGAAAATAACTCGTGACATCACATTTTTTTAAAACATTTACCCCTTGAAAAACAAAGATTGGATTGAGTCCTTAGACAAAGACCAAAACAACTCAGACATCTTTTCTTCCCCCCTCAACCAAATAGTGGAAGATGATTCTTGCACGTCTCAGTTTTCTGAGATAAGAGAAGAACCAAATTCCACTCTTCAAGAACAAACAACCAACATTGAGTCTCCGCGCACTCAGACTCCTGTCCTCCGAAGATCCACCCGAGAACATAGAATCCCCACACGATACAATGATTATATCCTTTCTTCAAACCTCACCACAGAAGATCCGTTCTCCATCATTCTTGCACAAAGACTTGAAAACACAGATTCCTAGTCCACCAAACGCCTTGAATACTCTAACCGACCACATACCTAGCTCCACCATTTTATCTTGCTCCCTCAACCCAACGCCAACAAACTCCTAGCTAATCTTCACGACCTCAAGGAACCCACCAGCTACAAAACCGCAGCAAGGATCCAGATGGATTCAGGCCATGGCCACCGAGTTCGAGGCATTGAAGGAAAATAAAACTTGGACGATAGTTGACCTGCCCAAGGGAAAACGTCCCATTAGCTGTAAGTGGGTTTACAAGGTGAAGCTAAAGGCCAATGGAGACATAGAACGCTTTAAGGCCAGATTGGTGGTCAGGGGCTTCACACAAAAGCAGGGCCTTGACTACGAAGAAACATTCTCTCCCGTGGTCAAAATAACTACCGTAAGAGCTTTGATAATAGTGGCAGTCAAGAATGGATGGATCCTCGATCAATTGGACGTCAACAATGCTTTTTTGCATGGAGACCTCCATGAGGACGTCTACATGACCATCCCAGAAGGTGTTAAGGTAAATGGTAACAACAAAGTGTGCAAACTCCACAAGTCCCTCTATGGTCTCAAGCAAGCATCTCGACAATGGTACGAGAAACTCCAACTTCCTAAAGGACTTAGGATACAATCACTCCCAAAACGACTACTCCCTCTTCGTTAAGAGAAGAAAGAGTAGCATCACCCTATTAGGGATCTATGTGGACGACATCCTAGTGGTGGGTAATGATGACAAGGAAGTCAAGACTCTAAAACAAAAACTTCACAAAGAGTTCAGAATAAAGGATCTTGGTAGATTGAACTACTTTCTAGGGATAGAGTTCCTCGAAACCAATGACGGGATGATCATGACACAACAACGATATGTCAACCAAATCCTTCATGACTTTGATGCCCAACACATCAAACCATCTGTCTCACCTCTACCCCTCAATCAAAAACTCTATGAGGACACAGGGTCCAAACTAGAAAATCCAACGACATATAGATGTCTCGTGGGCAAACTGAATTTCCTAACGAACACGAGACCCGACATATGTTATGCAGTCCAATTCTTGAGTCAATTCCTCCAAGGTCCTACCTCCGCCCACTTAAAGGCAGCTTACCACACCTTATCCTACGTAAAAGGAACTTCGGGATTTGGTCTCCATTTCAACAAGAATTCAACCTATGATTTAGAAGCCTACTGTGATTCGGATTGGGCTTCTTGTCCAATCACAAGAAGATCCATTTCTGGATATTACATTCTCTTAGGCGGTTCTCCCCTAAGTTGGAAATCAAAGAAACAGACCACCATAGCCCTATCTTCAGCTGAAGCAGAATATAAGGCTATGCGACAAGTCACAGGGGAACTAAGTTGGTTAAGTCGTCTCTTAAATGAAATTGGGATAAAAGACATTAACCCCATACCATTGAAATGTGATAACTTAGCCGCTATCCACATTGCTAGAAACCCTGTTTCCCATGAACGGACAAAACATATAGAGATAGACTGCCATTTCGTGCGTGAAAAATTGCAGGCTGGTCTTATTCAAGTCAAATATGTCCTAGCACTCATCAGTTAGCGGACGTCATGACAAAGCCCCTCACCGGCAAAAGTTATCACAATTCATATCATGCCATGGGCTTACAAAAACCCGATAAAGGGTAGTGTTCTCTGCTTGTTTATCCTTACAGAATCATATATTTGGCTTCTGTTATGCTTTTCATTCAGTGCCATGCTCTTACCCAAGCCGAGAAAGGTTTTTTTGTTGTTCTCTGTTTTCCTTGCAGGTACTCATCTCCCGACAGAGAAAGGCAAGCAGGTACAGGTACAGGCGACATCTTATATCCCACATCAATTGCAACAAAGAGCACCTCTCTTGCTTCTTCCACTAGACCGAGAGTGTACTCTTTGAGGGGGGTATTAGACTTGTATCTAGGATATATATATTGATGTACGCTTATAGTGTGTAAACATAGGTGTCTTATTATATGTAATTGTTTTTCTCCCGGTCTAATAATCCAATACATTAGACCGCTCCTTCTATATATAAGCCACTCTCTTGTTCAGTAGTAAGTAAGCGAACATTTCTGTAAATCATACGAGAGACACATTTCTCTCTGTTTTCAATAAGAATCACCCTTGCACCATTGCAAGGTTTTACAGCCCAACACCTCTTGCCTCATTCTCGCAACAATACCCCGCATCTTCAACATTTTTTTTATTTTTCAGCTAAAGCCTAATCAATCAACATGTGAGATGTACGAGGATCAGCACCCCATATTGATCTTAAGAGCTAGCCACAATTATGAATGCTATCAACTAAAGCCTAATTACTGATCAATGAATGATTAAACCCTATGGTGGTTTTAAGAGATGAGAAGTACTTAAAAACACATGGTTGAATACTAAAATTGACCGTCACTATTTAGTTTAATTCTTGCAAGACAATCAGTTGAGCATCTATTGAGGAAACAGAAGAACTTAAAAATGATATATGGATGTAGCTTAGATAGTCCAACACTAGCTTAGCATGCGAGAGGTACATGGATCAGTACACATCATTAACATTTATTTTATTGCTTTAGCTCATAAAAACAGATCATTTATTTTAGGAAAAAAATGCACAATATGCCACTAAAATGTTTCATAAATCACGATATACCCCTTTTTTTGAAACTTGCCCCTCATATGCCACAAAAATATTTTGAAATTCACAAAATGCCATGATTACTGTGCACTGGAAAATGACCATTTGCCCCTCGCAATTTTATTTGTTTTTTATATTTTTAAAAAGTTAGTGGTTTTTATAACGACTATCATTATTTATTTTTCTAGTAAAGTTCACAAAATACCCCTATTTTTACAAAGAAGCTCACAATATGCCCATGTTTGTTTTTATAAAAAGTTCACAATGTGTCCCTGTTTTTTTGCAAAAAAATTCACAATATGCAGGAGTGGAGCCAGAAATTTTCTTTAAGGGGGGCCGAAATTTTATTAATAATAATTAAAATTACTTTTTTTACTTTTTTTAAATTAAAATAAATTTTCAATAGTTGTAATTATATTTTGAAATTGATATTAGATATTAAATTTGACATAGAATTCAAATATATAGATTAATATATTAAGATGTTTGTTTTACCTTTTTATTAAAGTTCAAAAAAAAATTGTGTACTAAAATTTATATTAATGCCAATATTATCGAACAATAGTTCTAAACTTAGTTTTTTCTAAACACTTCTTTTAAAAATTATTTTGATTAATTCTAATATTATTTTAATATGCAAAATACGTAATAAAAAACTAAAAAGACTTGTATTATGGATAGATGAGGTACATGATTATCAGTTTTACTTTAGCCTATATGGCTAAAATAAAACTATTAAGAGTTTTTTTATCTAATGTAGACTAAAAATTATTTTTACAGTATAAATCTAACACCAATAATTAATAGAAATAAATTTATAATAAATAGTATTTAGTGAAACAAATATATCAAGACCCCAAGTCTCATTTTCACAAAACATAAGTAGAATATCTATTTAGGACAATATGTAAGTCAAAGAACTTACTTAGAATATGGGGATGTAGCTCAGATGGTAGAGCGCTCGCTTAGCATGCGAGAGGTACGGGTATCGATACCCCGCATCTCCAACATTTGATTTTATTTTTAATTTAAAGCCTGATCAATCAGCATGTGAGATGTACTGGAATCAATACCCCAATCGACCTTAAAATCTAGCAACAATTATGAATGCATCTTCAACATTTATTTTTATTTTTCATTAAAAGTCTGATCAATCAGCTTGTGAGATGTACGGGGATTAATATCCCAAATCGCTCTTAAAATCTAGCAACAATTATGAATGCTATCAACTAAAGTGTAATCAATGATCAGGGAATCATAAACCCTATAGTCATTTTAAAGCCCGATCAATCAGCATGTGAGATGTACTGGAATCAATACCCCAATCGACCTTAAAATCTAGCAACAATTATGAATGCATCTTCAACATTTGATTTTATTTTTAATTTAAAGCCTGATCAATCAGCATGTGAGATGTACTGGAATCAATACCCCAATCGACCTTAAAATCTAGCAACAATTATGAATGCATCTTCAACATTTATTTTTATTTTTCATTAAAAGTCTGATCAATCAGCTTGTGAGATGTACGGGGATTAATATCCCAAATCGCTCTTAAAATCTAGCAACAATTATGAATGCTATCAACTAAAGTGTAATCAATGATCAGGGAATCATAAACCCTATAGTCATTTTAAAGCCTGATCAATCAGCATGTGAGATGTACTTGAATCAATACCCCAATCGACCTTAAAATCTAGCAACAATTATGAATGCATCTTCAACATTTATTTTATTTTTCATTAAAAGTCTAATCAATCAGCTTGTGAGATGTAGGGATTAATATCCCAATCGCTCTTAAAATCTAGCAACAATTATGAATGCATCTTCAACATTTATTTTTATTTTTCATTAAAAGTCTAATCAATCAGCTTGTGAGATGTACGGGGATTAATATCCCAAATCGCTCTTAAAATCAAGCAACAATTATGAATGCTATCAACTAAAGTGTAATCAATGATCAGGGAATCATAAACCCTATAGTCATTTTAAGAAAAGACAAGTGTACTTAAAAACACATGGTTGAATGCTAAAATGGAGCATTACCTCTTAGCTTCATTCGCGCAACGATACCCCACATCTTCAACATTTATTTTAATTTTTCAGCTAAAGCCTAGTCAATCTGCATGTGAGATGTACGAGGATTAACACCTTATATTGATCTTAAGAGCTAGCCACAATTATGAATGCTATCAACTAAAGCTTAATTAGTGAACAGTGAATGATATAACCCTGTGGTGGTTTTAAGAGATGAGAAGAACTTAAAAACACATGGTTGAATTCTAAAATTGACCATCACCTCTTAGTTTCATTCTTGCAAGACAATCATTGAGCATCTATTGAGGAAACAGAAGAACTTAAAAATGATATTGGGATGTAGCTTACATGGTCCAACACTAGCTTAGCATGCGAGAGGTACAAGGATCAATACACATCTTTAACATTTATTTTGTTGCTTTAGCTCAAAAAAACAGATCATTTATTTTATGGAAAAATTCACAATATGCCACTAAAATGTTTCATAAATCACGATATACCCCCTTTTTTTGAAACTTGCCCCTCATATGCCACAAAAATGTTTTGAAATTCACAAAATGTCATGATTACCGTGCATTGGAAAATGACCATTTTCCCCTCGCAATTATATTTGTTTTTTAAAAATGATTTTAATTTTTTTAAAAAGTTAGTGGCTTTTATAATGACTATCATTTAATTTTTTTAGTAAAGTTCACAAAATACCCCTATTTTTACAAAGAAGCTCACAATATGCCCTTATTGTTTTTATAAAAAGTTCACAATGTGTCCCTGTTTTTGCAAAACAAATCACAATACGCAGGAGCGGAGCAATAATTTTTTTGAAGGGGGCCAAAATTTTTATTATTAATATTAATAATAATAAATAAATTTAATTTATTAAATTAATATAAATTTTCAGTAGTTGTAATTATATTTTTGAAATTGATATTAGATATAAAATTTGACATATAATTTAAATATAAAGATTAATATATAAAGATGTTTATTTTACCTTTTTACTAAAAGTTTTAAAAAATTTGTGTACTAAAATAATATACTAATGCCAATATTATTGAGCAATAGTTCTACACTATTAGTTTTTTTTCTAACCACTTCTTTTAAAATTTATTTTGAGTAATTCTAATACTATTTTAATCTGCAAAATCTGAAATAAAAAATTAAAAAGACTTGTATTATGGATAGATGAGGTGCATGATTATCAGTTTTACTTTAGCCTATATGGCTAAATAAAAATATTAAGAGTTTTTTTTATCTAATGTAGACTAATTTTTTTATAACATAAATGTAAAACCAATATATTAATAGAAATAAAAATGATAATAAATAGTATTTAGTGAAACAAATATATTAACACCCCAGGTCTCATTTTCACAAAACATAAGTAGAATATCTATTTAGGACAACATGTAAGTGAAAGAATATACTTATATTATGGGGATGTAGCTCAGATGGTAGAGCGCTCGCTTAGCATGTGAGAGGTATGGGGATCGATACCCCGCATCTCCAACATTTAATTTTTTTAATCGACCCTAAAATCTAGCAACAATTATGAATGCATCTCCAATCAGCATGTGAGATCGGGAATCAATACCCCAATCGACCTTAAAATCTAGCAACAATTATGAATGCATCTCCAACATTTATTTTAATTTTTCATTAAAAGTCTGATCAATCAGCATGTGAGATGTACGGGGATTAATATCCCATATCGATCTTAAAATCTAGCAACAATTATGAATGCTATCAACTAAAGTGTAATCAATGATTAGTGAATCATAAACCCTATAGTCATTTAAGAAAAGACAAGTGTACTTAAAAACACATGGTTGAAGGCTAAAATGGAGCATTACCTCTTAACTTCATTCTCGCAACGATACACCACATCTTCAACATTTATTTTTATTTTTCAGCTAAAGCCTAGTCAATCTACATGTGAGATGTACGAGGATCTACACCTTATATTGATCTTAAGAGCTAGCCATAATTATGAATGCTATCAACTAAAGATTAATTAGTGATCAGTGAATGATATAACCCTGTGGTGGTTTTAAGAGATGAGAAGTACTTGAAAACACATGGTTGAATGTTAAAATTGACCATCACCTCTTAGTTTCATTCTTGCAAGACAATCAGTTGAGCATCTATTGAGGAAACAGATGAACTTATAAATGATATTGGGATGTAGCTTAGATGGTCCAACACTAGTTTAGCATGCGAGAAGTACAAGGATCAGTACACATCTTTAACATTTATTTTATTGCTTTAGCTCATAAAAACAGATCATTTATTTTATGGAAAAATTCACAATATGCCACTAAAATGTTTCATAAATCACGTTATACCCCCTTTTTTGAAACTTGTCCCTCATATGCCACAAAAATGTTTTGAAATTCACAAAATGCCATGATTATTGTGCATTGGAAAATGACCATTTTCCCCTTGCAATTTTATTTGTTTTTCAAAAATGATTTTTTTTTAAATTTAGTGGTTTTTATAATGACTATCATTTAATTTTTTAGTAAAGTTCACAATATACCCCTATTTTTACAAAGAAGCTTACAATATGCCCCTGTTTTTTTAAGTTCACAATGTGTCCAATTTTTATGCAAAAAATATTCACAATATGCAGGAGCGGAGCCAGAATTTTTTTAAGGTGGGCCAAATTTTTTATTTTTATTATTAATATTAATAATAATAATTAAAATTAATTTTTTAAATTAATATAAATTTTTAATAGTTGTAATTATATTTTTGAAATTGATATTAGATATTAAATTTGACATATAATTTAAATATATAGATTAATATATAAAGATGTTTATTTTACCTTTTTTACTAAAAGTTTAAAAAAATTTCTGTACTAAAATAATATACTAATGCCAATATTATACAACAATAGTTCTAAACTATTAGTTTTTTTCTAAACACTTCTTTTAAAATTTGTTTTGAGTAATTTTAATACTATTTAATCTGCAAACTCTGAAATAAAAAAACTACAAAGACTTGTATTATGGATAGATAAGGTGCATGATTATCAGTTTTACGTTAGCCTATATGGCTAAAATAAAAATATTAAGAGTTTTTTTTATCTAATGTAGACTAATTTTTTATAGTATAAATATAAAACCAATATATTAATAGAAATAAAATTGATAATAAATAGTATTTAGTGAAACAAACATATCAACACCCCTAGTATCATTTTCACAAAACATAAGTAGAATATCTATTTAGGACAACATGTAAGTGAAAGAACTTAATTACAATATGGGGATGTAGCTTAGATGGTAGAGCGCTCGCTTAGCATGCGAGAGGTACAGGGATTGATACCCCGCAACTCTAAAATTTTATTTTATTTTTCATTTAAATCCTAATCAATCAGCATGTGAGATGTACGAGAATCAATACCCCAATCGACCTTAAAATCTAGCAACAGTTATGAATGCATCTCCAATATTTATTTTAATTTTTCATTAAAAGCCTGATCAATCAGCATGTGAGATGTATGGGGATTAATATCCCATATCGATCTTAAAATCTAGCAACAATTATGAATGCTATCAACTAAAGTGTAATCAATGATCAGTGAATCAGAAACCCTATAGTCATTTTAAGAAAAGACAAGTGTACTTAAAAACACATGATTGAATGCTAAAATGGAGCATTACCTCTTAGCATCATTCTCGCAACGATACCCCAAATCTTCAACATTTATTTTTATTTTTCAGCTAAAGCCTAATCAATCAGCACGTGAGATGTACGGGGGTCAACACCTTATATTGATCTTAAGAGCTAGGAACAATTATGAATGCTATCAACTAAAGCCTAATTAGTGATCAGTGAATGATAAACCTTATGGTGGTTTCAAGAGAAGAGAAGAGAAGTACTTAAAAAACATGGTTGAATGCTAAAATTGACCATCACCTCCTAATTTCATTCATGCAAGACAATAAGTTGAGCATCTATTGATAGGAACCAAGCCTTATCATGCTAAGAAACTCCACCTAAGCGGCAAAAATCCTCTCTAAGAGGCCTACTACAATAATATCTCAATGACTGACCCCTTCCTCGTAGCCCCCCATCAGCTTAAGTGGACTAACATTAGGGTACTAACTCTTATTACTAGAAAGACTAGCATGCCCCCAACAAACAGAATAATGGCACTTTCTAATATTCTCCTAGCGGCCTAACAATACTCCCTCCCTAAAACAACCTTGTCCTCAAGGTTGGAAAAGAGAAAATTAAATGCCCAAGGATAGTCCAAGTAACAACTTCAAAGCAGCAGTAGCAGCAACTTCAAGGCTGCAGTAGCAGCTCCATCCAGTTGAACGAAAGCAGTACAGATGCACACAAGGTTGGAATCTGCCAGCGGTCTTCATAGCCAAATCAGTGACAACAGCTAAATCACAATCGTCCACATCCCTGGAGCAAACTCACCACCAATGCAACAATGGATACGAGTAACAACAACCTCTAATAAGTCACCAATAGATTTGCTAGGGGTCGTGTTTAGAACCTCTTGAACAGTTACTCTATTCACAAAGCTGACTCCAAGGCAGAAATTACATCATCGTAACACGGTAAAGATATTTCAACAACCACCATGGAGATGTCCATCGTGATTCTGGCACCATCGTCATGACCGAGAGTACCCAGCATGCTTGGTCCGTTGTAAGTTCGATTGTTCAGCTTTGCATCAAGATCTGCCCCCTACTATGAGCATCTTGAATCAACTGTGTCAACATCACATTCATTCTGATCAGGACAAAAGTTGAGCAAGACAACAGGAGAAAAGAGGAATAGGCCACGAGCGTAGTAAATCGCCGGTCACTCCTCCATCCAACCCCAGCAACATGTATCGTAACACCGCATTCTCCTCCCGAATCACAGTTCCCATGAAATGATCCTATCCGAGGCCAGACATGCTCTGGTTCCCACTCGCAAACATGTTAGGCACTGTAGGAACGAGCTTCTTGTGCTGCCTCATAATCTGTTTTGCAGCCTTAGCCTTGCGCAAGGATCGCCAGACAGAAGAGATTGCGTTCCAGCGATCTTGCCAAAGAATTTTGACCAATCGAGAAGCTCTTAAAAAGCAAATGAAAGATTTAGGGGAAAAAATAGGGTTAGAGATTAGATTACTAGGTACGTGAAAATGAATCCTCTTCTCCTTTCTCTTTATTTTTTTGTACGCTTCTTCTCCTCCCTCTTCATTCTAGTAATCTATCACAGCTTTTTCCTTTTTCCAGACTACTCTATTCGGCTACTCTTACTAATAGAAATATTCTTCTCCATTTGCATCTGATTCAGTTTCTCTTTTCTGTTTTGTTTCTTCTCCCTCAACTTGAAATTCAATTTCTTTTGTCACTTTCTTCCTACTCCCCTAATTTTCCTACAACTACACCTGTTAGCCACCTGTTCCCTTCGGCTATCCTTCAACTTCTCTTCGTGAAGTGCCACCACTTTACAGTGTTCCGATCTGTGGAAAATCTGAACTTCCACGGCCGCCGGATCCATCCATTCTTCTGTCTTCAGTACGCCGATTGCCAACTCATTTTTTACCGTTAATTCTCTCTGTTTCTTGAATCGAGTGAGTAACCTCCAGTCGGTCTAGGTTTCCAAATCTTTCAATGAGACAATTCCAAAACTGCGACCAAGAAAGTTCCCCAAAATGGATCCATACCTATTCAAACTATTGAAAGGATTCCCCAACCATATATTCGGTAGACGCTTGGAATCTAAAATCCTCGTCAATCTCACATAAAGAAAAATAAAGATCGGCGTGGCACATCCAACCTTGTGGATCTTCACCAATGAAAACTGGAAGCTCACAACCATCTCTCATCCCCATTTCTTGCCCAAGAACGTGCTCTGATACCAATTGACAGGAACCAAGCCCCATCATGCTAAAAAACTCCACCTAAGTGGCCAAAATCCTCTCTAGGAGGCCTACTACAACAATATCTCAATGACAAACTGTAACACCCCTACCGTTAAACCTATGCTTACCGTCTAATCGTCCTGTTAATCCTATCAGTTCGCAGCGGAATTACTACTATTACTACGGCGGGTGATACAATGCCACTAACCGCCCATACGGCTAGCAAGGCTTACACTACTTACAGTGACGGTCTGATGATCATAGTATACCGAGCTACTAAACATTGCTTACCATTACCGAAAACATAACATACTTACAATTCTTGGATCACCGAGTATTTAAGGTATCATATTACATCCTTTACCAAACTTCCCAAAAGAATGAGTTTACCAACTACTCATCTATACCAATGCTCCACCCTTCCATTATCCAAAAAGGTGTACCCCATGGTACACCGACTAATAAAAAACTACAGCCGTGTACTACTCAGTACACCATTCACAATTCATTGTTTATAGACAGAAATAAGACAAAGAAATAAAGGTACATCTCTTCACAGTCTTCATCCTTCTCTTGTACCTGCGTGTAGTAAAAACATCACCCCAAGGGGCTCAGCAAAAGCTACGTATAAACTCCGCATATACCGCGTGCTAGCTAGGACACGCCGACTATTTGACGTCCACTAAACATGCGGTTCAATAATTTCATACATACATGCTTTACATTCAACATTCATGCATATACAATACATTATACAATTCAAGCCATCCATACAATGATGCACACAATACTTACCTTCACAACGTTAGCCAAATTACGCATCCGGGTTAATCGGAATGCTATTTATACTTTTATTCATTTCACTTTACTTTCTCTTACTTGCACTTACTTACTTTCATTTACTTTACTTACTCATTCTTACTTACTTACTTATACTCAAGTTAAGTCGGTATGACCTCCGGCCCTGGGAACTACTCCGTCCCACCTTCGGGATTTACTTGACTCACCAATCCGGGATGCTACCCACTTAAGGGATTTGGGCCGCAGACCAGTTTAAGAGTCAGAATCGGATCCAACCTCTTGTGTCTCCTCATCCTCACGCGTGGCCGAAACTATATCGGACTTCTACTCATTCCAATTTAACTACCAATTTAAGTTAGATGGTTAGCTTGTTAGGAATAAGTTAGAAGTCCATTCACACTAATAATCGGTCACAATGCAATATATCAGACATACACGCATTCATATTCATCCATACATTTCATGAATTATACAAACTAAGAATTTAAGAAACTATACATCAATATACAACACTACATATTCACAAGTAAACATGATAACTCCGATTCGTGCATTTATCTTATTTGGTGATCAATTAGCACACAACACACAAATCAGAGTAACTAAGATAGCATACGGGGCATGAGGAATTCATACCGTTCACCCGCTGTACGTGTTTCCAAACGATCCTCCGGTGTCACAAATCAAATCCTATGATATACATACAATTGAATGATTAATCTAACTATCATTAACTTAATTCGATTACTCTTACGTTTCCTAACTCATACTTACTAAGCCTTTACATCCTTTACACTTGTATTTCTTTTACTTACTTTTCATTACTTATCCATGGTTCACTTACATATATATGTACATATGTATAGGTGGGTATCCATATATATATATATATATACTAGTTATAAACTTACAATTTTTTTTTGTAAGTTATGGGTCGTCCGACCCAAGCCCTGGGTCGGACCATTCCAGTAGATTTTAGTCCTCTGAAATTCTTCCCGTCCGACCCAGCACTATTCCATCCGATCCATACTCCCCTGGGTCGGACCGTTCCAGAAAGTTTCGGTCCCGTGTCCAAGCTCCGTCCGACCCACTGTCCGACCTAGACTCTGGGTCGGACGAAGTCAAAAACTTCGCCATTAGAAAAATTTTGCCTGTCCGACCCACGTCCAATCCACGGCCCTGAGTCGGACCATTCCAGAAAGATTTATTTTCGTTGTTTAGGCCTTGTCCGACCCAGCGTCCGATCCAGGCTGTGGGTCGGACAGTAGCAGATTGTGCTACAGGCCTTATTTTTCTTTCCCAATTTCACTCATTGTTACCCCAATCTTCCTACATACATCCTAACATGTTTTAGTACCATTTAAACACTCTAAATCATGCTAATTCATTTCCTAATTCATTACACAATTCTATACTAGCTTATACACATAATTTCCTAGTTTCAATTCAACACTTACACAGTTTTCTCCCTTGATGCATTTGCTACAGATTTTTACTCTAACACTCCCCATCTTTAGTCCTCTCTTCTAATATCATTTCTAGCACCTCTAATGCATTACACCGACATTAACTATCTCTCCTAATATACCCTCTATCTTTCTCTATTAAAATCTGTACAATCTATGCCATTCACCTAGTTTCTAATCTCTTAAGTGTTCTATTCCTAGGTAAATTTTGCCATAACCTCCCCTATAATTTTATACTCTCACCACATTGGTTACACTCACATTTATGATCATATCACCTGTTTATACACAATATCAATATACACTAACATTCTAACACAATACTACACACTAAACACTATAAAATTCCTGCACTTCAAACGTTAATTCCCATCCCATTTGTGACAGTTTTAAAATGTCTTTTAAGGTTTAACACACTTGTTTCCTCCTACACATTACACTACCAACACTCTACTATTTTACAATACCAATTCTCACTTCTAAAAATCTGTTACATTATACATTACTAAACTACACAAGAGAATGTGATTTACCTTCTTCTTCTTCTAGTTGTTTTTCTCTTCTTGCTTCTCCTTCTCTCTTTCCTTCCTCTTCCTCTTCCCACCGGTTTAGCACCAAACTCTACACTACAACCCACATATATATACACACTTCAATACTAAAACTAACCCTAACCATTATTGAGTTTTAATGTAGGTTTTAGGGTTTCGAAAATTCATTACCTTCCAAGGGTGCAAGTGCTGTTTGGGATAGCTCAAGAACAAGGCTTCTCACTCTCCAACAATTCCAAAAATGGCTAGGATACAAGGAGAAGCAAGAGTTTAGCTCAAATTTCGTTTTGCTTTTAAGGCTAGAAAAGATGGAGTTTCAAGAAGATTTTTACCTTAAAAGAACAAGGAGAAGGTGGTGGTGCTAATGGTAGTCTTGAAGCTCCAAATGCTCCATACCCATGGAGATGAAAGTTCTTGTTTTTGATTTTTGAAAAGATAGAAATGTTGCTCTTGAGAGAGGATTCCAATGGTGTAGTTTTTATAATTTTTGGAGAAGGTTCAAGAGGGTTACAAGAGGAGAGAAGTAGAGTTTTGTGTGGGTTTGCTCATTTCACCATGGAAATCGCATGGGAAGAAGAAAGGGAGAAAAGAAAGAGTGCTGGGTGGGGGTTCTACGTGAGTGAAGAGAGTGTGAGGTAGGAGAGAGAATGGTGAGTGGGTAAAGTAGGTACTTCTTACTTTTTAATTGTTTTGTTGTTTTGTAAATTAGAGGGAGTAATGAGAGGGTGTGAGTGAGGGGTCCAAATCGGACACACACACACACACACACATTTTACTTTTTATTTTAAAAGTGGACACATAAGTTTTGATTATTTATGTTTCTACCCCACGACTTCTTGTTTCTGACAGTTTTTACTAATTTCTCGTTTTATTGATTTTATTGGTTCTAAAGCTTCACTAATATTTATTAATGATTATTTAGTTGACCAAAATTGTTACGAGTCTATTTGACCCGCTTAAAGACATATTTTCCCGGTTACCTCGAAAAACGTGCTTTAAGGTTCGTTAGTGATTTTAAACCATTTTAGGGATCCGTTTTCTTCGGGATTTGTTCCCTCATGATTATTTATACTTAATTAAGCTTCTAAATTACTTATTAGCCTAATTAATCACTTTTTTAATTACGGGTATTTCAATCAATCTACCCCCCTTAAGAAACTTTGCCCTCAAAGTTGCTCAAGGTTAATAGTTTATTAGTTCTACTCATTAGGCAAACCGATTGCCCTAATGTGTCTTTCTACCACCCATGAGGTGTTTACTTCTTTCACACTGCAAGCATACACTATTCAAGCATCATACACAATTCACATACACAATCCAACATTTCCGATTCATACCTCCACAATACACAATACACCATTACAATTCACAATACACATTACACATCGTACAAGCACATCCATACACTACACATTACACATACATACACATACCAAATTCACTCGCACTACATGTGCTTCCATATAAACCTATTACAATGCCTACATACTAATGCTTACCCCGAAGCAATGCAAAAGCAAAAAGGCTCTACCCCTCTTAAAAGGGGTACGCCCCGTACCCGTATTACTAAGTGCTAGACTCTCTAGTCTATGAACAGCTGTGGGTACTTAGCCTTCATGACATCTTCCAACTCCCATGTCACTTCTTCGACATCATGGTTTGACCATAGGACCTTCACCATTCGTATAGACTTATGGCGAGTGTCTCTGGTCTTCCTATCAAGGATTCTCACTGGGGTTTCAACATATCTCATGTTCGGCTCAATGGATAGTCTCTCGGGCTCTAAGACATGAGAAGGATCAGCGATGTACTTCTTGAGTTGTGACACATGAAAGACATCATGTACACGCCCCAAGTCCACAGGTAATGCTAACCTGTAGGCTACAGATCCAACTCTTTCGGTGATAGCATACGGCCCTACAAACTTTGGGCTCAGTTTGCCCTTCTGGTCAAATCGGAAGACACCCTTCATAGGTGAAACGCGCAAGAACACTTGGTCGCCACGGCGAACTCAAGGTCGCGTCGTCGCACATCCGCATAGGATTTCTGTCTATCTTGGGCTGCCTTCATATTAGCTCGAATCTGTTGAACTTCAGCTTGGACTTGTTCTAAGTACTCCGGTCCTATGATGACTGCTTCGCTTGACTCATCCCAACACAAGGGTGTACGGCAAGGTCTACCGTATAGAGCTTGGAAAGGCGACATCTTAATCGAGGCGTGATAACTATTATTATACGAGAACTCGATAAGATGAAGCTTATCTAACCAACTCCCCTGAAGTCTAAAGCACATGCCCTAAGCATGTCCTCCAGTGTCTGGATGGTCCTTTCTGTCTGACCGTCGGTCTGAGGATGGAAGGCGGTACTCAACTTCAATTCTGTACCCAACGCTTCCTGTGTAGCTCTCCAGTATCTCGAAAGAAATCTGGTGTCGCGGTCAGATACTATGGTTTTCGGGAATCCGTGATGTCTGATAATCTCCTTGCGAATAGCTCAGCTAGCTTCACTACCTTCCAGGTGTCCTTCATCGGTATGAATCTGGCAACCTTGGTAAGGCGATCAACTACAACCCAAATCATGTTGAGTCCTCCCCTAGCAGGTGGGAGTCCTACAACAAAATCCATGGAGATATCATGAAATTTCCACTCCGGAACTGGCATCGATTGTACCATTCCGCCCGGTCTACGATGTTCAAACTTTACTTTTTGGCATGTTAAGCATCTTAATACAAATTCAGTCACATCCGACTTCATTCCAGACCACCAGAAGTACCTCTTCATGTCTTTGTACATCTTGGAGGCTCCCGGATGGACTGATAATGTAGAACTGTGTGACTCTCGCAGGATGCGATCCCTTAGCTCAGCATTGCTTCGGGGGACGCATAGCCTGCCATTCAATCGAATCAAACTATCTTCATGTAGCTTGAAGTCATACTTCTTCTTCTCAAATGTACCATTCTCGATCTTTTGTCTGATTTCGGTTAGGTAAGGGTCGCTCAATTGAGTGTCTCGCACCTCATCAACCAAGCTAGAAGAAGCGAGTAGCGAATGGGGCGAGTGTGCTCGACGGCTCAGGGCGTCGGCTACAATGTTTGCCTTCCCTTCCTTATACTGTAGGTCGATGTCGTAGTCTGAAAGAAACTCCATCCACCTTCTTTGTCTCAAGTTCAATTCTTTCTGTGTGAATACATACTGTAAGCTCTTATGGTCGGAGTAGATGGTGATGCTTACCCCATAGAGATAGTGTCGCCATATCTTCAAGGCGAAGACAATGGCTCCTAACTCTAAGTCGTGTGTCGGGTAATTCTCCTCATGCTTTTCAGCTGGCGGGAGGCGTAAGCTACAACCTTGCCATGCTGCATGAGTACGCACCCCATTCCTTTGCCTGATGCATCACATATACCTCAAATCCCTCTGTGCCCTCTGGAAGAGTAAGGATGGGCGCTGAGGTCAATGAGTCTTTTAGGCTCTGAAATGATAATTCGCACTCGTGTGTCCATACAAACGGTGCATCTTTCTTCATCAATGTAGTCATGGGCTTAGCGACTTTTGAGAAGTCCTTTACAAATCTCCGGTAGTAACCGGCTAGACCCAGAAAGCTCCGGATGTCGGTAACAATCTTAGGTCTAGGCCATGATCATACCGCTTCTATCTTAGAAGGGTCAACTGAGATACCTGCGCTCGAGATGACATGTCCAAGGAATGATACCTGATCAAGCCAGAACTCGCATTTGGAGAACTTCGCATACAGCTGGTTCTCGCGCAGTGTCTCAAGCACTTTCCTCAAATGTATTTCATGTTCCTCTGCTGATTTTGAATATACAAGGATGTCGTCGATGAAGACAACAACCGAAGTGTCCAACTGCTCACTGAATAGTCGATTCATGAGGTCCATGAATTTTGCTGGTGCATTTGACAAACCGAATGGCATCACTGTGAATTCGTAGTGGCCATATCTGGTACGGAATGCCGTTTTCTCGATGTCTTGCTCTTTGATAGCAATTTGATGATACCCAGAACGGAGGTCAATCTTAGAGAAGACTGAGGCTCCTTTCAGCTGGTCGAATAGGTCGTCGATGCGTGGTAATGGGTATTTGTTCTTGACTGTAACCGCATTCAGCTCGCGGTAGTCAATACATAGTCGGAGACTACCGTCCTTCTTCTTCACGAAGAGAACCGGTGCTCCCCAGGGTGATACGCTCGGGCGTATAAACCCCTTGTCAAGTAAGTCACGTAGTTGTTCTTTCAATTCGGTCATTTCAGCAGGTGCCATGCGGTACGGTGCCTTAGCAATGGGACCAGTACCTGGCAAAAGATCAATTTCAAATTCTACCGCTCTCTGAGGTGGCATGCTGGGTAACTCCTTAGGGAATACATCTAGGAATTCGGATACGATGGGTACTTCATCATTGAACTCTGGATCTCTCTCCAGGTCTTGCACATAACACTGATATACTTCTTGGCCCTTTCTGAGCTCCCGGTACATAGCCATAGCAGATATGAGTGTGGTTGAAGGCTCTCTCGGTCTCTGGTGGTAAGATACAGTAACCCCAGAAGGACTCTTGAGCAGCAGTCGATGCTCGGCGCAGAGGATTCTACCCTTGTGCCGCTCCAACCAATTCATTTCGATGATTAAGTCGAATCCCAATCCATTGAACTTGATGAAGGAAATGGGAAACGTTTCGTTTTTGATTTCGATGGTGGCTGATTGGTAGTATTTGGTGCACTTTACTCGCTCCTTCGATGGGAGAGTAACCACAAAATTCGGTAGCTCTTCCGCATCTAGCTTCACCCTTCACAAAAGATGGTGATACGAAAGTGTGAGAGGCTCCGGAGTCGAATAACACATTGGCATCAATGCCGTTCACTGGGAAGGTTCCCGTTAAGATAGTGCCGCTTCTGCCGGCTTGTGCTTCGGTGAGGATGCTCAGGTCACCTTCGGTACCGAGTCCACAACCTATTGGATTCACAATTGGATAAGTATTGATGGTGGACACAAGTGGAATTAATCAACACTGCTCTTTATTGATAAACCAACCATCATCAAACCGTGTCTCTAATACACGTTACTAATACATTACATGATACTATGAATTTAATACTTCCTAAAGGTAAGGTTCAGGCGTCCTGGTTTCATGTGTGTGGCATTGATTATTGCCGGTGGTGCCGTATTCAACTTGATCTTGTTGATCCGTGATACAACATCCTAGAGTTTCCACCCATGATTAGGACATCTCCTGATCTCAACCATTTCTGTGCGAGGTCCACACTTCTGCTCGCTATACAGGAATACGGCGTCATCACCAATGGACCAAGACACTACGGGCACTCCCTGTTCGATAGATTCCGCTGTCTCGTCCTTGTCTTGGTGTAACCCAAGTCGTCCTTCTTTCTCGTAGAAGTTGACGATACAGAGGTCCGCTTCAAGTGCGGGGATTGGATCATGTTCACATTGTTGTGCAAGTCCTACTGCTTGTGTGACAAGTGTCTAAACTCTGGAGGTATTGTCGGTGCGTTGCTCCGTCTTGTGTTCGTGTCTTTTGGTATGTCTTGGTATAAGGATTCCAGTCCTTTCCCAAGCACATCATTTTCAGCTTCATCTTCGCTCCACCAGGGAATTCGGTGTATAAATCCACCTTGACCCGTTCCTAGCTCGTTGCATCGTCGGATGATGTGAGATTTGCGCTCTTCGGGTTCAGGTATCCCCTTATAAGATCATACTTGGTCGGATGACCTGACACTGTTCGTTGGGGTAGTAGTGGTTGGTGATGTCGATCTCTTCTTGATTCAGGCTTACCGGTATTGGGTAACAGATACTAAAGCTTCCTATGGTTACAAATTCATCTACGGTGAGTACTAGTTCAACTACTTCATTTCATGCTCATCACATATTTCAATTCATTTACTCATGCGTTCATTCAAACAGTTACTCTACTACTTAGTCATGCTACTTCAAGGATTAAAGGTTCGGATAATTACCTGGGCCGGACTTAGAACCGGACCCGTCATGGTCAATAACATGAAGGACAGGCTGCCCTGAGGTGCACCCCTCTAGGTCCCCGGGATCCCGTCCCTGTGGTGCCTGCTGGGTCGGTGCATCGCCAGATGCAACCTCTTTGCCTTCCCTCTGCTTGTAGCTTTGGAAGTTCCCTTTTGGTTTGGCAATTTCTGGGCATCTGTTGGCTGTGTGTCCCAGTTTCTGGCAGTTATAGCATTTGATGTCTCTCCCATAGCAGTCTTTGCCCGGATGGTCCTGATTGCACTTCCTGCACACATAGGTGCGGCCATCGAAGAAGGTTTTGGTGGAACCGGAGCCAGAACCTAAGGTTTAGAGGGTTAGCACATGTGTGCGTGGATATACTAGATATAGTACTTATACGAATATGAATTGGGTTAGGGGTTTACCCTTAGGTGGGTGTGATCTCAGTGGCTTTGCTGCCACCGGTGCAGAATAACCAAGCTGAAGAAGCTCAACTGGTTTGCCCTGCTCAGCATGGGCACTTCTCTCACTTGGGGATTTCTTTTGGGATTGCTGAAAGAAATTTCCCTTCTTCTTTTTCCAGATCTTACCCTAGTTCTGCTCCTCGCCGTTAGTGTTCTTGTTGTTGGCCTTGCGCTTCAGCGCGGTTTCTTCATCCCTTAGTTGACAAGTGATTTCAACGCGAGAAGCCGCGTGATAACACTCCTGAAGTTTCAGGTATTAGCCGGGGTTCTTATTTAAGGAAGATAAGGAAAAGATTCAAGGAATTCAAGGAATTTAAGGAATGGAAATTATACTAAGGGTTAAACTGATATTTACCTGAAGGGAGGTAAATCGTGTGTAGCCCATACCGTACCGAAGGCGATGGCTCAGACCGCCATAGAAGCGATCGACCAACACCTGGCCAGTGTACCCAAGGTCGGGTAGAAGACGGAGAATGGAGGTAAAGGTTCTGTAGTACTCATCCACAGACATCTTGTCTGTCATCTTCAAGGCATCCAGCTCTAGCCTTTTCTTAGTCTTTACATGTTCCGGGTAATACTTGGATCGGAGGAGTGATGCGAAAGATTCTCAATCAAAGGTGGGGTCGTTGACATGCTCGTGTTTGATTAGCTTCCACCAATCCATAGCAGCATCCTTGAGGTAGTAAGCAGCTACTCTCACTCGAACTCCAACAGGAGCTTCGAGGGTTTCGAAGGCTGTCTCCATCTCGGAGATGTAAGCTTCAAGCTTAGCCGGATCACTCTCGCCCCTAAAGTAAGGAGGGCGGAGTTCCGCTACAGCTTTTACCCAGTTAGCTTCTCTGGGTGGCGGGGAGGGATTGGCCCCGCTTGAGTTTGTTGGTTCTGTTGGTTTTGTTGCATAGCTTGGATTACTTGTGGTAGCATCTGTGCCACCGTGGCGGCGACAATCTCAGCTATCGTCTGCGCGCCCGTTCCTTCAGAGGCTTTGCCTCTACCTCGGCCTCGGCCTCTTCCTGACATCTGAAAATTTAACATCCACATTAGGCTCCGCAGAATATGACTCAAAGGTCATGGAATTTAAGCAAGGTATCGTCCACAAGGACGTCAAGGGTATCCGTTGTTAACAACGGTAGTTCCTAGTTAGGTTTCTAAGTATCCGTCTTAAGACGGTTGAAATCTTAACTCGGTAATTCCCTAAGCTCGGTAACTATAGACATCAGAGCGATACTTCGCTCTGATACCACTTTTTGTAACACCCCTACCGTTAAACCTATGCTTACCGTCTAATCGTCCTGTTAATCCTATCAGTTCACAGCGGAATTACTACTATTACTACGACGGGTGATACAACGCCGCTAACCGCCCATACGGCTAGCAAGGATTACACTGCTTACAGTGACGGTCTGATGATCATAGTATACCGAGCTACTAAACATTGCTTACCATTACCGAAAACATAACATACTTACAATTCTTGGATCACCGAGTATTTAAGGTATCGTATTACATCCTTTACCAAACTTCCCAAAAGAATGAGTTTACCAACTACTCATCTGTACCAATGCTCCACCCTTCCATTATCCAAAAAGGTGTACCCCATGGTACACCGGCTAATCAAAAACTACAGCCGTGTACTACTCAGTACACCATTCACAATTCATTGTTTATAGACAAAGAAGACAAAGAATAAAGGTACATCTCTTCACAGTCTTCATCCTTCTCTTGTACCTGCGTGTAGTAAAAACTCGCCCCAAGGGGCTCAGCAAAAGCTGCGTATAACTCCGCATATACCGCGTGCTAGCTAGGGCACGCCGACTATTTGACGTCCACTAAACATGCGGTTCAATAATTTCATACATACATGCTTTACATTCAACATTCATGCATATACAATATTATACAATTCAAGCCATCCATACAATGATGCACACAATACTTACCTTCACAACGTTAGCCAAATTACGCATCCGGGTTAATCGGAATGCTATTTATACTTTTATTCATTTCACTTTACTTTCTCTTACTTGCACTTACTTACTTTCATTTACTTTACTTACTCATTCTTACTTACTTACTTACTTACTTACTTACTTACTTATACTCAAGTTAAATCGGTATGACCTCCGGCCCTGGGGACTACTCCGTCCCACCTCCGGGATTTACTTGATTCACCAATCCGGGATGCTACCCACTTAAGGGATTGGCCGGGACCAGTTTAAGAGTCAGGAATCGATCCAACCTCTTGTGTCTCCTCATCCTCACGCGTGGCCGAAACTATATCGGACTTCTACTCATTCCAATATAATTACCAATTTAAGTTAGATTGGTTAGCTTGTTAGGAATAAGTTAGAAGTCCATTCACACTAATAATCGGTCACAATGCAATATATCAGACATACACGCATTCATATTCATCCATACATTTCATGAATTATACAACTAAGAATTTAAGAAACTATACATCAATATACAACACTACATATTCACAAGTAAACATGATAATTCCGATTCGTGCATTTATCTTATTTGGTGATCAATTAGCACACAACACACAAATCAGAGTAACCAAGATAGCATACGGGGCATGAGGAATTCATACCGTTTACCGCTGTACGTGTTTCCTAACGTTCCTCCGGTGTCACAAATCAAATCCTATGATATACATACAATTGAATGATTAATCTAACCATTATTAACTTAATTCGATTACTCTACGTTTCCTAACTCATACTTATTAAGCCTTTACATCCTTTACACTTGTATTTCTTTTACTTACTTTTCATTACTTATCCATGGTTCACTTAGATATATATGTACATATGTATAGGTGGGTATACATATATATCTATATATAGTATATATAACTAGTTATAAACTACAGTTTTTTTTTTGTAAGTTATGGGTCTCCGACCCAAGCCCTGGGTCGGACCATTCCAGTAGATTTTAGTTCTCTGAAATTCTTCCCGTCCGACCCAGCACTATTCTGTCCGACCCATACTCCCCTGGGTCGGACCGTTCCAAAGGTTTTCGGTCCCGTGTCAAGCTCCGTCCGACCCACTATCCGACCCAGACTCTGGTCGGACGAAGTCAGAACTGCGCCATTAGAAAAATTTTGCCTGTCGACCCACGTCCGATCCACGGCCCTGGGTCGTACCATTCCAAGGATTTATTTTCGTTGTTTAGGCCTTGTCCGACCCACGTCCGATCCAGGCTGTGGGGTCGGACAGTAGCAGATTGTGCTACATGCCTTATTTTTCTTTCCCCAATTCACCCATTGTTTCCCCAATCTTCCTACATACATCCTAACATGTTTTAGTACCATTTAAACACTCTAAATCATGCTAATTCATTTCCTAATTTCATTACACAATTCTATACTAGCTTATACACATAATTTCCTAGTTCAATTCAACCTTACACAGTTTTTCTCCCTTGATGCATTTGCTAGATTTTTTACTCTAACACTCCCCCTCTTTAGTCATCTCTTCTAATATCATTTCTAGCACCTCTAATGCATTACAACTACATTAACTATCCTCCTAATATACCCTATCTTTCTCTATTAAAATCTGTTACAATCTATCCCATTCACCTAGTTTCTATCTCTTAAGTGTTCTATTCCTAGGTAAATTTTGCCATAACCTCCCCTATAATTTATACTCTCACCACATTGGTTACACTACACATTTATGATATCACCTGTTTATACACAATATCAATATACACTAACATTCTAACACAATACTACACACAAACCCTATAAAATTCCTGCACTTCAACGTTAATCCCATCCCATTTGTGACAGTTTTAAAATGTCTTTTAAGGTTTAACACACTTGTTTCCTCCTACACATTTAACACACCAACACTCTACTATTTTACAATACCAATTCTCCTTCTAAAAATCTGTTACATTATACATTACAAACTACACAAGAGAATGTGATTTACCTTCTTCTTCTTCTAGTTGTTTTTCCTTCTTGCTTCTTCTTCTTCTCTCTCTTTCCTTCCTCTTCCTCTTCCCACCGGTTTAGCAACCAAAACTCTACACTACAGCCCACATATATATACACACTTCAATACTAAAACTAACCCTAACCATTATGAGTTTTAATGTAGGTTTTAGGGTTTCGAAATTCATTACCTTCCAAGGGTGCAAGTGCTGTTTGGGATAGCTCAAGAACAAGGCTTCTCACTCTCCAACAATGCCAAAAATCGGCTAGGATACAAGAGCAAGCAAGAGTTTAGCTCAAATTTCGTTTTGCTTTTAAGGCTAGAAAGATGGAGTTTCAGAAGATTTTTACCTTAAAAAACAAGGAGAAGAAGGTGGTGCTAATGGTAGTCTTGAAGCTCCAATGCTCCATCCCATGGCTATGAAAGTTCTTGTTTTTGATTTTTAAAAAGATAGAAATGTTGCTCTTGAGGAGAGGATTCCAATGGTGTAGTTTTTATAATTTTTGGAGAAGGTTCAAGAGGGTTATAAGAGGAGAGAAGTAGAGTTTTGTGTGGGTTTGCTCATTTCACCATGGAAATCGCATGGGAAGAAGAAAGGGAGAAAAGAGAGAGTGCTGGGTGGGGGTTCTACGTGAGTGAGAGAGTGTGAGGTAGAGAGAGAATGGTGAGTGGGTAAAGTAGGTACTTTTTACTTTTTAATTGTTTGTAAATTAGAGGGAGTAATGAGAGGGTGTGAGTGAGGGGTCCAAATCGGACACACGCACAGCACACACACACATTTTACTTTTTATTTTAAAAGTGGACACATAAGTTTTGATTATTTATGTTTCTACCCCACGACTTCCGTTTCTGACAGTTTTACTAATTTCTCGTTTTATTGATTTTTTATTGGTTCTAAAGCTTCACTAATATTTATTAATGATTATTTAGTTGACCAAAATTGTTACGAGTATATTTTGACCCGCTTAAAGACACGTTTTCCCGGTTACCTCGAAAAACGTGCTTTAAGGTTCGTTAGTGATTTAAACCATTTTAGGGATCCGTTTTTCTTCGGGATTTGTTCCCTCATGATTATTTATACTTAATTAAGCTTCTAAATTACTTATTAGCCTAATTAATCACTATTTTTAATTACGGGGTATTTCACTAACCCCTTTCTAGCTTAAGTATACTAACATTAGGGTACTAACTCTTATTATTAGAAAGACTAGCATGCCCCCAACAAACAGAACAATGACACTTTCTAATTAATATTCTCCTAACGGCCTAATAGATGGTCCTACACTGGCTTAGCGTGCGAGAGGTACGAGGATCGGTACACATCATTAACATTTATTTGATTTGTGCCTTAATTCTTAAAATACCAATTCAAAAAAGTAGATAAAATAATGATAGTTATAATAAATATTTTTAAAGTTTAAAAAATTAAGCATCATGAAATAGAATATAAATTTTAAATAGTTCCTAAACATTTATTAAAATTGATGAAAAAGACAAATTTTTTAAAACTTCAACAAACTTAAAACTGTAGAAAGTTTTCAAGCCTAACTAGGGTCATTTAATTTTATTTATTTTTTTCTTGCAAAAATTCACAATATATCCCTAAAAACTTACGTAATTATCAATTCCCTTTTTTCAAAACATGTCCACAAGATACCCCTAAAAAGTTTTGAAATTCACAAAATACCCCTTTTTTCGAACATATGTTAACTTTTCCGATACCCCCCTGGAGAAAGACATTTTTGCCCCTGACGAAAACTGATTGTAAATTCATAATATACCCCTAAAAAGTTTTGTAATTCATAATATACCCTAATTTCAAAACTCGCTCTTTGTATATCCCTGTCATTGTAGACCACGTTTCAAATTCACAACATGCCACTTTTTTTATTTAGGGGAATTTTATGAAAATTTACAATTTAAATTAAAATACTACAAAATATAAATAGATAGAACAAATATTTAGGAAATAAGAAAATAAAAATTACTAAAACATGTGCTGGAAATACCCCAAACCTTAATATATTGTTTAAACACTTAAATATGGTGTATTAAGACTAAAAAGAGTCTTAGAAACATTAGTAAACAAATTTAAACAAAAAAACACAAATGTGCTTTAAAGTCAATAAGAGCCAAAATGTGCTCTAAGCTTGGGATAAACTTGGTTAAGACCTAATGAACTTACCAAGACCTCATTTATATACTAATGAACATATTAAACAATTACCAAAGAAACCAAGCTTGAAAACAAGTTTAAACACAAAATGTGCTTTAAGGAGTCTTAAAGCACATTTTTGAAAAATTGTCTTGTAAATGAGTTTTGAGTGGCTAGATGTCCATCATTACTCTTAAATAATATGTGTACTATATAATATCACATTTGGGTGTCTATATTAATGGGAAATCAAAAATTTCACTTCTATGTGCCTTGTTTTTATGAATAGTAACTTTTTTAAGCTATTTTGTAACATATGTTTGTATAAGTAATTAAAATTGACAAACAAAGACTATATTACCCTCATTATATAAGGGGGCCCGGTTTTCTAAGGTGTGGTGACTCACCACCCTCTTGTTATTTTGTTAAGTAAATAATGATGACTAATGAATGTACTATTTACTTTAAAATACAAATATCTTCTAAAAGTAAACCAATCTTCATTCTCTCATTTCCTTTCTTTCATTCACACGGTTTCCCACCTCTCTTCTTCCTTCTTCTTGCTGTTCTCTCACGGTAATACACACACCTCCATTGAAACTCCCACTTTGATCTCTTGTTAACCTTGCTCACTTGTCCAAATCAAAAAC